>WSXT02180517.1:0-20000 GCA_011762715.2 Neuroterus valhalla | reverse complement strand
GGATTTTCGAGATGACCTTAAAAAGGCTCCACGGACACCCGAAAATTGAGTTATTACAAAAACCTAACTTGATGGAGTTAAATGAACTTTGGATTCCGTTTCAGCGACACAAAAAGCATAAAATATGGTCTAGTATTCAGTATTTAACTACTGTCCGGTCTAGGGTGTCTCTGGAGAGTTTTTGAGGTCATGTCAAAAACCTGAAGTCATGGGGTAAAATTAACTACGCATTTGATTTCAGCGACCCAAAAAACATATATTCAAAAGGGTATTACCCCCGGGACAGAAAACTTTTATTTTTTGTGTGGCAGTGTTATCTACAAAATAGTCCAATTTTTAAACCAAAATTAATGATTTTGAAACAAAACTGTCGCATTTACACAAAAAAACATTTTCATTAACCAAATAGTTGAGTTCCCAACCATAATGGATGAATTTCTGAAAAACAATTATTGTTGAAAAAGAAAAAGAATTGTACCCAAATTGTTGAATTTTTCAACATAAAAGACCAATTATCTACAAAAAACTCAGAATATAAATAAAAAATTTGAATTTTCAGAGAACAGTTCACCAGTAAATCATGCTTATGTTGAATTCTTAATTAACGAAGAAAAAAAAAGAAATCTTCTCACAAAATAGACCCTTTTTTCGTAAAATATTATAATCTTCAACCCTTGAACAATAATTTTCAACGAACAAGTTCCTTTCAACCAAGTTGTTGAATTTTTTATCAAAATAGTAGAATTTTTAACCAAAAAAAATTTGCTTAGCTAAACAAAAAAACAAATTTCATCCAAATTGTTGAATTTCCACCCAAAAAAGGTTTTTCAAGATAAGAAGGAAGAAAGTTTATCTGAATTGTTTAATTTTCAGGTCACAAAAATGAATTTCCAACATAAAAGGATATGACTTCATCAAAGTTGTAGAGTTTTCAACTAAAAGAGACAGAATTACTACCATCCATGATTTTTTGGTAGAAAGAAATTAATCACACCAATTGCTAAATTTCAACGATGAAAATCCGATTATTCACGGAACAGTCACATTTTTAAACCGAAAATAATAATTTTGATCAAAACAATTGGATTTCCAGCATATCAGGTCCATTCTAACCAAATTGTATAATTTTCTACTAGAATAGTTGAATTTTGAAACAAAAACAGACGATTGTTTAACGAACAGTTCAGCAACATAAAAGTTTTTTTTTGTTGAGGAAGCAGATAGAATACAAGCCAAAAAAGTTTTTTTGTTGGAACGAAAACGAATTTCACCCAAATTTCATAATTTTCGACCAAAAAAATATATTATATAAAGGAACGTTGAATGTGAAAGCCCGAAAATGATAATTTACAACAAGACAGTAAGTTTCTCAACAAGAAAAGTCCTTTTTATTCAAAAAGTTAAATTATCTACAAAAAAAATCTTGAATATTTAAACAAAAACAGACGGATATTAATCAAAATTCAAATTCGATTTTTACAACACAATGAAATTTCAACAACGAAAATTCGAATTCTCAACCAAAAGCTCCCCGCATTACCATTAGATTTCGTTTCTCCGAAGTCAGCAATAACTCTGTACCTTCACGTTAAACCTTGTCCCAGCCATTCATGTCTCCAAATAGGATAATCCTTTCCGGGACATGAAATTTTCTGCATTCTGCAGAAAGCATTCTTATGATCAAAACGAAACCTCGCATGCTTTTTTTGGAATATGGTATTGCTAATTTTCTAAGAGGAGGTATCACGATAAAAACATTACCCATGCGTAAACATTAACTATTTCAAATTACTCTTCTTCAATAAAGATTTTTATTTACACCCTATTTTCATTACAAGTCCATTCACCTTCTCATTTAATCATTTTGGTTTCTTCTGACCGTAAAGCAGCTTTTATACACTTTTTAGGTTGAGAAATAATTATTCTCGCCTTCTAACTACGACTTAGTTACATTTAAAATTGCCTCTTAATTTCACAAAGCTCAAATGCAAGTCAAGATTCAGTAAGGAAGGAAATTAGGTTTGATGAAAATTCTATTTCCGTTTATCACATTACAATTTCTCAAGGATGGGATGGAATTAAATTTTCCTCTGAAGCTTTTCTTGGACCCTACTTTTATCATCAGGGGAACTTTTATTCTGACTGTGCAAATTCTTGGCAGAAAAAGGATCTACGCAGCAAAACTCTGCGTGCATTTATTATTTATTATGTCATAAATTGAAAGAAGAACTGTTAGAAAATCGATTTAATTTCTAGTCCCCAAAGATTAATATTCAACTCTCTCTCTCTCTCTCTCTCTCTATATATATATATATGGAAATCTCGTGTAACGATGTTTGTCGCCACTAAACTCCGAAACTACTTAACTGATCTTGATGAAATTTTGTATACTGTGTAAAATTTGGTCCAACCCAAAAGATAGGATAGTTTTTATCTTGAATAATGACCTCAATATATTTTTATGTTAAATTGAATGTTTTTCGTAATACGAAAATTATCTCTTTCTTGAGCAATAATCAACTGTACAAATTAAATTTTTCCCTTTTGATGTTGAAAATTCACCTTCTTTATTGAAAATGCAACTACTTCTGCTCAAAAGTAATAATTTTCGTTTATCAACTTAACTCTGAGGTTGAAAATTGCATTTTAGATGTTAAAGTCGTAAGTTTTGAGGGGGTTGGTTTTTGATGTGGTCCACGAGGAGCATAACGTAGGGACAGGAGTAGTGATGGGTCGATACGGGAGTCATCTACCCCTGTTCTACAAGCCGGGCGTTGCCTTTCCCTGCACGCTTATTTCTGCAACAGTTGCAGCACCCCCGACAACCCCGATATCCCCGAGTCGCCCTCAGCGTTCCTGTGAAGGCTCCACGTTTAAAAAAAATGGAGAAAAAAAATACAAAGGTAGAGAAAAAAGAGAAAATTCCTCCTTTCAGTCACTTACTCAGCCCCTCTCGCCCCCGACCCTACAGAATCGACCCCTATCTTTTACTCGAACGACCCTCTCGTCCAACCCCTTCAGCGTTCGGAGTCTTGACTCGTTTTGAGGAATTCTGCTAGACACCCTTTAAAAGCAAGGATCGATTACAAATTCCAATGCACATTGTTTGAATTACAAGGGGTGTGTCCCCTTTTCACAAAACAGGAATCCTTTCGATTCAATAGGGCTTCTGCATGGAATACATGTAGAAAAATGAGAAACTCATTTTTATTTCAGGCTTCGGATCGGTACAGTCCAATATATACCCTTACCCATTTTACCATCTTATACCACTTGTTGTACTCTTATTCCTTGATTCCCCTCTATATTTCTTCTCTCTGCCTCATCATCATCTTCAATTCTATCTCCTGCTATTCTATACTCCCTCTTTGAATACCAAATCCTCCCCTTATTTGCTGTCTCTCACTTCCCCATTTTGAATCTTCTGTATTGCTTCTCCCTCCGCTACACCTTATCTAACGCAGGCATGCTGGTGCGATCTTTCCACTTCTCTTCAACTTCTCTTCAAACTTCCATGCTCATTTCAACTGCCGAACAACCATCTTCACTCGTCCTTGTTCTTCTCTCAGCATATATCCTATACAACAACAAAAATCCCCATGACCCATCTCAAGAACCTCTTCTTGAAGACCTCCTACTCTTTTCTGCTCCTTCTTCCTTTATATCTCTAATCCATAGCACAAGCCTGCCAATGCTAGCACATCGAACATCCAAATTCTCATTCTCCAATCGTCTTTGAACCCTCCCTTTCCTATTCCCTAAACTTGACCCAATAATTTACTCGTACACTCTATCCTTCTTCTCACCTGCAGTTTGCTATCATCCTCAGCTGTTAACCATTATTCTGAGGTGCAAAATTCATCTAATAGTTCAACCAATCCTCCGTCAACCTTCCACTTGTATTCTATCTCCTCCTCTCCTCTCTACTCCTTTCCCTCCTTACAGCAACCTAGCTATTCATGCCTCCAGATAAGATGATCCTTTCCCCAGTATTGCAAGTAGCTTTGATATCATTTGAGTAGTTTACAAAGGGATCTTTTGCATCCCATATATACTAAAGCTAGAGAGTAAAGCTTACTGCTACCTCAGATGCCTCCTTTTCCTCCTTACAGCAACCCAGCTATTCATGTCTCCAGATATGATGATGCTTTCCCCAGTATTGCAAGTAGCTTCAATATCATTTGGTGAGTTACAAAAGGGATCTTTCGCATCCCCTATATACTGGAGCTAAAGAGTAAAGCCTACTGCTACCTGAGATCGTACCTCCTTGCCTTCCTCACAACAACACAACTATTCATATCTCAAGGTAGGATGATCGATGAGTTCCAAAAGGGATCTTTTGCATCCCACCTATACCGAATCTAAAGAGTAAAGCTTACTGCTACCTAAGATCGTACCTGCTTTCCCTCCTTACAGCAACCCAGCTATTCGTGTCTTCAAATAAGATGATCCTTTCCCCAGCATTGTGAGGAACTTTAATATCATTTGATGAGTTTCAAAGGGGATCTTTTGCATCTCCTATATACTGAAGCTAAAGTAAAAAGCTTACTGCCACCTAGGATCGTACCTCCTTGCCCTTCCCACAGCAACCCAACTATTCATGTCTCAATATAGGATGATCGATGAGTTCCAAAAGCTATTAATGTCTTCAGATGAGATGATCCTTTCCCCAGTATTGCAAGTAGCTTTGATATCGTTTAATGAGTTTCAAAAGGGATCTTTCGCATCCCGCCTATACTATATCTAGAGAGCAAAGCTTACTGCTACCTAAAATCATACCTCCTTCCCCTATGTCCTTCAGCTTGCCCTCTTTTTCTGCCAGCATATACTAAACAATAACAGATTCAACGGGCAACTTTGACTGAGTCCTCTACCTGTTAAATTTTTAACCCGTCCCATCTTCTAACTGTACCTTGTCTCTACAAATATCTATTTTTTTCTAATAATCAGCTTTTCGTCTTCTCTTTCTCCTTCCAGAGCTATCAACAACACTCTTCTGTTGACTGAGTCGAACACTGCTTGAAAATCCACTAACACGCTCACTGGTTACTGTCACTTCAGCCTCGAATCCCTATTAGCTGTATAGTTTAGAACGTGAATTCAATCGGTTGCTCACATTCCTTTCTTGCATTCCGTCTGGTTGTGTGGAATACTAGTGCATAGATTTAATTACCCACTTGCATAGGTGTGATCGCCATTTTTTCGAATTTTCAAAAACCGTTTGAGGTCATTTTTCTCCACAAGTATATAACTTACTGTATATGCAGAGTTACAGCCGAATCCCATTCCATAAGGAAAATTCTTGTTATCAATTGACATGGATATGCAGCTTTATGCATGCAGAAGTATCATTTCGGCTTTCAGAGAAAAATTTTCCACCAGAAAGTTTAATTGAAGGAAAAATAATAATCATAGAATTTTATTCTAAGATTCATATATTAGTTATCTTGATCACTTATAACAGGAAATTCAGTTTACTATTCGACGGATCGACGGACCGCACCGTAGCTCTGTTGGCAGAGCACTCGTCTCCTGGTTCGGAGAGCTCCTGGGTTCGGATCCCAGCCAAGTGGGGGAGTTCGTCCTATTCTCACGTGAAGTTGTATTTGACTTTACAAAAAATGAAAAAAATTTTCAACCGGGAACTGTTGAATTTTAGGGCGAAACCCCAAATCATGACTAAGAAAAATAAAGATCTGAATCCAACAAGACGAATTTTCTAGAAAAAAGTTTAGAAATATACCGATTAGTTGAATTTTCCAACCGGAAGAGAAATCTAGAAGTGATTTCTCGAGCAAATAATTTAAATTTGAAAAAAAAAAATGATTTTCGACAAAAAAGATTAATTTTCAACTCAATTGTTGAATCTCAATCCAAAAAGAATACTTTTACACCAGAGGGACTCATTTCTATCCAAACAGTTAAAATTCTACTAGGAGAGATGAATTCAATGAAATAATTGAATTTACAACAAAATGGATGAACTTTCAACACAAAAAATTTTTATTTCTTATTGAGAAGATTTGTTTGCTACCAACAGAATTCTTAACGGAAAAGTTGAATTTTTGACCCGATGGATGATTTTTTAATCAATCATATCAGTTTTCTATCAGGAAAGAAACGCATTTTCCAAAAACACATGAAATTCTTAACAGTTAGAAACTTGGAAATTCAACTATTTGTTTGAATTACGAGTCATTTGGTATAAAAATTACAATTTCATTGAAAAGTAATGATTTCGGATTGAAAATTTTACTCTTTTCTACATGATTTGTCCTCTTGGCTACAAAATTAAACAATATTTATAAAAAAAAATTATTTATTTTGTTGAAAATTCGTCTTTTGAGTAGAAAACTAATCTCCTCGGTGGCAAATTTTTGTTGTTGTTAAAAATTGAAATATGTTGTTTCAAATTCATCTTTCTTGGTGGTGACTCAACTAGTTTGTTGAAAATTAGACTGATTGCTCGAAAGATAAACTATTTGGTAGGAAAATCAACTTTTCCTTCGGGAAATAATATTTTCTTCTTCACAATTCTACTCTTTTGTAGATAATTGGTCATTTGGTCTTCTTGGCTTCAAAATTGAACAATGTTTATGAAGATAATTTATTTTGTTCGAATTTTTTCTTTTCGTAGAACATTACTCTTCTTGACATAAAAATCCATTTTTGTTTTTAAAAATTGAAATTATTAGTTGCACATTCATATTCATTGGTGAAAATTTAGTTTACTGTGTAATGCATACACAGAGTTGAAAATATTGCAAAACTATTGAAAACCTCTACTTCTGTGAAGATTATTGAATTTTTCTTTATTTTTGATGGACAGTTTTTGAAAATTATTTTACTTAAGGCTTTACTGGCCTTCCGCCACCGATATTTATATCTCGCATAGTTTGGCTAGCAAATTGAATGTTTCATTGTTTGAAAGGCGTTGTCAGGAATAGAACAAATAATACACAGTTAATTGAAAAATAGTCTAAATAAAAATTGAAAACCTTTTTAAGAAAAAAAAATTTTCTATTCAATATTTCTTCTTGTCTCATATTAATAAGCTGGAAAATGTTTTTTTTTTTTAGAAGCAATATCGTGATTAAAACGAGAAATATTCATCTTATCGGAAAATGGTCAACATTAATAATTTAGTAGATCATTTTAGGAATAACAATTTATGTACTTTTAATTTATTTCTTATCTCGCATAGTTTTTCTGAAGAATGAAAATGTTCATTCCTGTCAACATTTTTGACGATTCAAACAAAAACTATGAAAAATTGGTTTCTTACGAATTTTTAGATTTTTTAAAAATAAATAATTTTGGTCCCTTACATTTTTTTCATCTTGCGTATTTTGAGCGAAAATGTGCATTTTTCATTTCTCGAAAAAGCTATTTTGATAGATAAGACCAAAACCCTTTGTCAAAAATGGATGAATTTATAGAAATGAATCTAACATTAAATTGTGGAATTCAACAAAAAAGCAAATTTTAAGACAAAGATGGTTTCTTTGGTCAACAAACATGAAGAAATGTATTAGCAATATTAATCACTTAGTCCAAAATGACAAATTAACAACAAAATGCATTAATTTTCTGTTAATAAGGTTACTCTTCACCAAAAAGAAAAGGTTTAAAAAAAGACATGACTTTTTCACCAGATAGTTAAATTCAACTTAGAATACAAATTTCTAAACGAAGAAGTTTTCAAAGTCAATACAAATGAAAAATGTAATAAAAATATTGCATAATAAGGTCAGAAAGAAAATTAACAACAAAATACATCAACATTAAGCTAATAAGAATAATTTTCTACCAAAAAAAATGAATTTTTACTAAAAAACATTAATTTTCCACCAAATACTTGAACCCAAGAAAGTTTGAAAATAGCTCGAAATTAGTGATGCAATATATAAGCAGCCCCTAATTTTACCCTTCGAATCATGATTTTCTACTGCAATATAAAATGCATTTAAAAAATTGTAATATTCTGGGATGAGAAATCAGAATCAGGGTTGGGATGAGAAATCAGAATCAGGGTTGGGAAAACAAAAAATTTAAATTGCGACTGAAAGGAATTTAGCTTCGTTACTCGAAACGAGGCCAATCAAGATGAATTTCCGATCGATTCTCATCCCAGAACTTCATTACGTGAGCGTTGAATCGATAAGCCAATAATCATTTCGTAAAGTTAGTACTGTCGCTCAAAGTTTGACAGATTTTACAATACGAAACTCCATTCCCGTTCCCCGTTTCGCATTTCTATTCTTCGAACTCGTGTTTTCCTGAGAGAAGGAAATGCCATATTGATTTACTAAGAGCTGGTTCAGGTTCTTCACCCAAGAGAGTTGCAGGAATTAAAGAGATGTTTCCAAAACTATCGTATTCCACTTTTTTACAGACAGCCAGGCCCAGAGGAAAAAAAACCAAATTTTATAAAAAAAAGGGATAAAGAAAGATAATTTGTTATGAACTTCAGTTCAACATTTGTTATTTTATTGGTAGAAAGGCATCTATTAACTATATGCCAGAAGATCGAAATTTCACGATTAATTTTTAGTAACGATTTTTTGAAGTACGAGAAAAAAATCGCCTCAACCAGGATTTGAACCAGAAACGCTACTATACATGAAGGGGTTCGAAAGAGTTCACTAATGAATTATAAAAAAAAAGTGCTGCAGATCAATTTATTTCCCTATCCGGAATAAGGATGATCCAATTCAGTGAATCGAAAAATCTACAACCAATGGAATTAATTCTCCACCAAAAGAGGAATTCTGAACAAACGACATACATTTCCCACCTTAGGCTTGAATTTAACAAAAAACACGAATTTTAGAACAAAGTAGGTTTCTTCAGTCAATAAACAAAAAATGTATCAAGAATATTGAATAATTAGGCCAGAATAACAAATAAACATCAGAGTACATCAATTTCCTGTCGATAAGATTAGTTTTTACCAAAAAGAGGAATTGTCAACCAAAGACATGAGTTTCTCACGAAATAGTTGAATTCAACAAAAAAACACGAAGTTCCAAACGAAGAAAGTTTCCAAGTCAAGAAACATTTAGGGAGTATAAAAAAAAATAGGATCCTGAGCCAAAAAGACAAATTCACATCAAAATACATCAGTTTTCCACCAATGAGAATATTTTTTCACTGAATAGAGGAATTTTGAACAAAAAAAATAAATTTTCCAGTAAATAGTTGAATTCAACAAAAAACACGAATTTTAAGACAAAGGTGGTTCCTTTAGTCAATAAACATGGAAAAAGTATTAACAATATTGAAGTATTAGGCCAGAATGACAAATAAACATCAGAGTACATCAATTTCCTGTCGATAAGATTAGTTTTTACAAAAAAAAAAAGAATTTTGAACAAAAGACATCGGATTCCCACCAAATATTTGAATGAAACAAGAAAAAAAAAACGAATTTTTAGACCGAGAAGGTTTTTGTAAACAATAAACATGAGAGAATGTACCAGCAATATGGAATTTCGGGGCAAAAAAGAAAAAGCAACAACATAGTAGATCAATATTCCGCCAAAAAGCGGAATTTCTAACGAAAGACATGAATTTTCCACCAAATATACGAATTCAACAAAAAAACACGAATTTTTAAACCAAGAGGGTTTTCAAAGTCAATAAATATGTAAAAATATATCAACAATTTTTAAATTTGGGGGCCCAAAGGAAAATTAACAACAAAGTACATCAATTTTCCACCAAAAAGAGGAATTTTGACCAAAAGACATGAATTTTCCCCCAGATAGTTGAATTCAACACAAAAACACGAATTTTCAAATGAAAAAGGTTTTTCTAGACAATAAACATGAGAAAATGTACCAGCAATATGGGATTTCGGGGCAAAAAAGAAAAATCAACAACATAGTAGATCAATATTCCGCCAAAAAGAGGAATTTCTAACGAAAGACATGAATTTCCCACCAAATATACGAATTCAACAAAAAACACGAATTTTTAAACCAAGAAGGTTTTTAAAGTCAATAAATATGTAAAAGTGTATCAACAATTTTTAAATTTCGGGACCACGAAGAAAAATTACAAAAATGTACATCAATTTCCCACCAAAAAGAGGAAAAAAAAATGGTAAAAACTAACCAGATGGTTAGCTTTTACCATAAAAAGGAATTTTGGACAAAAGACATGAATTTTCCACCAAATATACAAATTCAACAAAAAAACACGAATTTTCAAACCAAGAGGGTTTTCAAAGTCAATAAATATTTAAAAATGTAACAACAATTTTGAGATTTGGGGGCATAAAGAAAAATTAACAACAAAGTTTATCAATTTTCTGCCAAAAAGAGGAATTTCGAACTAAACCAGATAAGTTCCCATTCCTATAAGACCTGAATGAAAAATTCCAATAATTTTATTCCAAAGTTATTTCTTCCTAAATAAAATATCTGCATTATATTTTTGTTTCTAAATTCTTTTTTTTTAATTCTACTATTTGGCTTTGGATTGACCCATCCTTTTGGAATTTATTCTCTATTCAGTAAAAAATCAATTTAATATTCTTTGAAAATATAACCAATCCTTTTTTGGTTAACAGCTGATCTTTTTCACATGAAGAGTCAACTATTAAGTTATTGAATAAGATCATTCTACTTGGTCTCTCCACCAAATTATTCTATTCAACCTTTAACCAAATATAAAATAATTTGATTGCAGTTTGAAAAAATTATTAAAGAATTTTCTTTCACAAAAACTGTCAATTTTACAATGAAAGGGACGGATCATCTATGAACAGATGAGTGGGCAAAGAAGAAGTTTAGCTTCCAAAAAGTGGTTGAATTTTCAACAAAAAAAACATAAATCGAATGTCAAAAGTTTAATAGCTAAATTTCCAACAACTTAAAAAAAAGATATATTTCGAACAAAAAATGGAACGAATATTTCACAAATTATTTTAATGTCATGAAGCAATAAAATATAGTGAGGAAGGTGTTGCTGAGGCGAAAAAAAAAATTAGCTAATATTTAGCCGAAAAACAAAATTTGAACCAGAAAGATGAATTTCCAACCAACAATATAATTGTAGAATTTTCGATAGAAAAGAAATTACCTTTTGAAAATATTGGGAACCGCAGAACTGCATGACGCCATCTACAATTTTGATGCGGTCAAAATGTGAACAAGCGCAAGTGGGTTACAGTTTTAAGATGCATTTTAATTTGTGTATAAAAATTTGTTCACGATTATTTGGTGAAATTCAAAACAATAAGTATAAAATTCCAGAAAGTATTTGTCGAAAACAATGTGTTCCTGTCAAAACTCATTTTTTTCAACAAAAAGAAACAATTATTTTACGTCAGTAAAATGAGAGAGATTTATAACAACATATATGACTATATATGAACATATATGAACAAGTATGACCTTAAAGTTAGGTTGGATTTAATATTTCGATCCTGATCATCTCATACTCACATTATCTGCATATATTCTTTTGTACATTTTTCCTTGTTTGCAACCTAATAAAGATTAATTATTATTAATATTAATATTTCAAATACTTTTTTTCGCTCTATACATTTCTTCAAGATTATTTAGGTTAAAAATATGTTGAAACAAAGAACGTGCTTTTTCACTCTATAAGATAGACATTTAACTTTGAACACTTTGTCTCAGGTGAATAATTAATAATAATTGTCTCAATAATAATTTCAAGTTGATGCTTTGCAGAAAAATCGTGGAAGTACTTTCTGCACAAATTGAAATGCATCTTCGAAATTCGACCTTCTTGCATTAGATTGCGACGCCAGCGCAACCTAGATTTCAGATCCCTATTGGGAACTCAAACTTGCATTGCGAGACCTGACGGCCATCTAGCGAACTAACCAACATGACTGACACTAGGGTTCGCGTAGCATTGTTCACATACGTCTTGCATGATTTGAGATAATTCTAATTATTTATGTGAATGATTAATTCATTAGAAGTAAATGAGAATTTTTCGAAGATAATATAAAAGTTGAGAAATGGAATTCTCACATAACCTTAGGGAAGGAAATGATACTTGCAAAGGCAGTGTGTGCTGTCTATGTAACTTCAAAAAAAAATTAACTCTAATTGGAGTTACAAGAAAGTACTGAAATTTGGTAATACAACTGTCAAAGTGCAAAATATTGTTGGATAAAGTATTTTTGTTAATGAACGTTCGGAATAGTTCAAAATAATCTGCATGCCAAGGTTATGTTTGCTTGGATGCCCTTGGTGGACGTTTTCTTTTCTGAAATAGCTGGATTTTTTTATTGGGTTATATTGGGTTCAAAATTCATCCCAAGCATTCCAAGCTTCAACCAAAGCCTTACGTTATTGTGCAATTGGTGAACGATCCACTCATGAACAGTGGCGTGTCTGGTTCCAATCCGGAATGAGGCAGATTCTTTTCGTCCTCCAAAAAAACATCGTCACTCCAAATCAATCGGAAAATTTGATTCCTAGAAGATTGTAACTCAAAACTGTCTTGTGCAAAAATGGAAATAATGTAATTCCTCCTTCCTCTTGTATGCACAAATCAAATCGTCCTGAATAAATAGGACCAAAGCAGAATTTGGTTTCTCAAGAGAAAGCTTATCATTTTTTTTCTTCATTTCTTTAGGTCTCCAGTTAAAAATTATCCTTTAAATAAACCTCAAATCAACCAGTGACATCGCAGTATTCGGGATTTATCCAGAGGATAACTTTCAACTGGAGGTCAAGACGGACGTGAAAATTCTTAACCTGTTAAGTATGGGCTTACTTATATCATCAGTAGAATTGAGACCTAAACCCAAAATAATCAAAACTTTCTAAAGCACAGTAGTTTTCGGAACCACTTAAAATATGCATTGTCCCTTGTTTCCAAAACTACCTTGTCAACTTCTTATTCTCAGTGTGATGTAGGCCGTCCATGGTAAATTTCCCAAAATCCCAGTACATCACAAAAATACGTATTGCAAGATTGTTATAAACATATGTATTAGGGTGTCCTGAAAAGATGTTTCTATTTTCATTTGACACTTACACCCTAGGACCTAAAACAGCCCCAGAAAATACGTGTACCAGACTCTGTCCATGGGTAGTTCTGTAACTCGCTTCACTTCCCCTTCTCCGTGCCTTTTTCTTGCACGTTCATTCGCTCTCTACCCGAAACGGTGAGAGAGGGGATCGACGAGTGACAGATTTTGGCCTTCCGCTCTTTCCGTGAACAGCTTTAATGTAAAAAATCATTTAGATAAGTTTTTTAAGAGTGGACTATATGACTATTATAACCGTTGATTGAAAGTTGCAGTCATTGTGGTGTGGTTAAGGGTCCTTGAACAACGTTGTACCTTTTTTTAGATAGAAAATAAACTTCAGGTTTTTTCAGGACACCCTAAATTTTATAATCATTAATATTTGAAATTATGTGTTATCGATCCTTATTGAGTTCAAATAGGATTCCCAAAGATACAAGCCTAGAAATCCTAATTGAAGTGAAGGGCATGTGTCAGTCTGTCACGTGGTCAATTATCACATGCCATTATATTTGGGAGCTTTGTAATTATAAAAATCAATATGTCGTGCTAAAATTTTGGAAAATGATTTTGAATAAATAAGGGTACCTTTGTCTGCCCAAATTTATTTTTATTTTATTTCAATAATAATAAGAAATAATTATAATGATTCAGGAATAAAATAATAATAAATAAATATTTAAAATTTTTATCTTTCTCCTTGAACGAGAATCTGAAAGGGATGGAAAAGGCAGAAGTAGACAATATGATAGAAAAATTGAGAGGAAGGATTGAGAAGATAAAGAAAGAGGTAAGATCAAAAGGGTAGGGAGAAGTGGATGAAGAAAAGATAGTGGACGAGAAATGCAAGGTGGATGAAGAGAGAATGAAGCAGTGTGTAAGAAAATAAAGCACGAAAGAAATTGAGAGAAGAGAATACAACAAAAGAGAAAGAGACTATGGGAGAATGTTGGACAAGAAAAGGTAGAAGGAAGGAAAAAGATAGATGGAGGAGGTATAGAAAGCAGAAAAGGAAGGTGATAAATGAGGGAGGAGAAAGATTGCTGAAGTAGAGTGGGAAGGAGTAAGAGAAGAGATGTTCAGAGTCTAAATGGAGAAAATGTCTAGTGATAACGCTAGAAAAGGATAGAGAGAGTAACAAGGTAGAGGAATATAGACAGGTGAAAAAGACAGAAAGTATTCCACACAACAAGACGGGTTTCAGAAAAAGAATGAGAACAACTCATAACATTTACGTCCTGAAATATCAGGTGAATGGAAAGCTGGAACGGAAAAAAAAGAGTAGATAAGGGCTGACAGGAAGAATTTGAAAAAAATTGTGGAAACTAGGTTAGGAGTGAAGATGGGAAATAAGAAGGGTAGACTTGAAGGAGAAGTTGAAGGAGAAGTTGAAGGGAAAAGGAAAAGGGGAAACGATGATAGATAACAGTAAGCTTTACTCTTCAGCATTCGTGGATGATGTACTAGTAGCATAGGACGAAAGAAGGATGAACTTTATGATGAGAGGGTTACAGGAATACGTGAGGGGAAAGGATGTGAAGGTGAAGAAATGATAGAACTAGTGGATGATTTATACTACATAGGTTTCTGATTCGAAGCAGGGGGGGGGGGTAGAAGGGAGAGAGAAAGTGATAGAAAAGCAACATCAGGGAGCTTAAATGAGATTCGGAATGGGGAGAGGAAAGAGGATCCAGAAGGTTCAGGGTAGAGGGTGATAGACAGTCAGTGAGGAAAGGATTTGGTATTGAAGAGGAGAGTTAAATTAGCAGTAGATGAACTAGAGGCGATAATGAGCCTGGGGAGAGAAAAGATAAAAGAGAATTATGGAATCAGAGAACGAGGAATAGTATAAGATGGTTAAGTGGGCAAAAAAAGTGGACATGAACATAATAAGGGCAGAGAACATGATATAGAATAGTACAATTAAAAATGGAGGAGAGGGTGAAAGAGTAAAGATACTGTATGAAGAAACAAGAAAAAATTAGGTAGAGTGTGTGGTTTCGAAGTGAAGTCTTGAGGACATGTGTGAAAAGTGTGCACTGGAGAGGAAGAGTGTGCATGATTGTGTAGAAGGAATCATGGATAAAAGTAGGTGGAGGGGGGGGGGGTAGCATGGATAGAAAGATGGGAAGAACTAAGGGAAAACAAGAAGTGCAAATTAAGATAAGGCCAAGAGTTGCCTTTTTTCTTGTACCTAGATGGTAAAATAAAGAAGCGGAGTATATAATTAGTCACGTCACAGACTGTCACATGCCCTTAATAAAGTGGATGTATTATTATTGAGATGTTGAACGAGGTTCTAATTGATTGACTCTGTTTCAGATTCCAACTTGGACCATTTATTTTCTCCTTTCTTATCTCTCTTAGTTTGCCCTATGATTTGAAGTTACTTTTATTTCAAGTCAGTTTAAAATCAATTTTCTGCAACACAAGAAAAAAAGAACGACTGACTAGACGTAACTGAAACAAAATACAATAATTTTTCATCACTGGAATATTCAGTCGTGGAAGCGATAAGGAAACTGGAACCAGAACAGCAATCGTTGAGGGTTGTTCATTAAAGAGGTCGGAAAAAAACCGTCAAAATTACCGGCCGCGGCGGTTGCGCCAAGTATTGTGGTCCTTCTCAGTCACCCGGCAACATTTCATTCTCCAGCTTCCGCCAGTCGTTTACTACCAATGTTAACTACCTGAAACGAAGGTGAGTGTGCCTACGGAATGTTCGAGCAAAGCTCAGAATTCACTCAGAAAACAATCTAGTTTCTACAGTTTCTTCCAAGAAATTACAGCTGAGTCGGTATCCGATGTGCAAAGAACCCCAGCATGTCAGGGCTTTGACATAACCTCAAAGAACCTCAAAAACATTTGTTTTTCAGGTTCAGGGAGTCAGACTATGTTTATCATGTTTTTAGGGTTGTTGAATCCAAGTTAGAGGTCCAAGAAATCCCAGCACGCCAGTGTTCTGACATAACCTAAAAAAACCGCATAAAAATTTGTTTTTGGATCCAGGGATTCAGATTTTGTTCACGGAGTGGCTATTTCGTCCGATAAAGCTAACAAAATAGCATGCTTCCCATATTTTGCCCGATGATGATTGCAACATAAGAAAAGTAGCTGATTCCGCCCACCGGAATATATGCAGAAGGCAGAAGGGTGAGGTGGCCGCTCATGCGCTATTGTGACTCCTGGCAGAACTAAATTTCCAGTCCTGCCGGTAAAACCCTCCCATTGTACCCTCCTTGTAACCAAAATCATTCGTAAGTTGCATAACCTAGAAATGGGAATGAAATCGTGCATTTATTCAGCCATTATGCCCCAAAATTGGCGTAATTATATTCAGGAAGTAGTATCCCTGAACTGTAATCGATTTAGCATAAGTAACATCAACATTCAATGTACAATGCGCTTTCATGATTGATTGCACTCTTTGTGATTAAACAGAACGTATTTTCATGACGTCCGTGACGCTTACTTTTGCTCCCAAGTATTCTCGGTTTCAAGCAATCTGTTGATAGAATAATTCGCTTTGAATTCAATCTTAACGAACTGAATATCAATAGGAGAAACTCCAGAATTTTGTGGCGCGAAAGGCAAAGTTACTTACCGGAAGTTCTAATGCCAGATTTAGCCCCGTGCCCAGCGCTGCCCAGAGGCCAAAAGGTTTAGTGATTATACACATCGCTGTCAGATGGCGCAGATAATCGAAGGCGCGAAACTTCAATTTCATCATATTGTTATATTATTGCTTCCATGGTGACGATTGGAACATTTGAATACAACGAAAAGAAGAAAAGTAGAGAACAACAACAATAATGATACATTGATTAGCTCCGACCAAGTATCTTACAGACAACGGTATTGAGTTGTACAAACTTGTGTTGATGTTCTATGGAAAAGAAGCATTGTAGATGGAGCAGAACTTCCACTTACGTCAAGATAATGATTTTATTATTCCGATTATTTATAATGGAAAACATTTCCCACATGTATATACTTCTATGGATATTGTTCTATTTCCGAAATACAAACTAATAATTCTATAATTCCAACAAATTAAAAATGTTTTACTATATTCAAATTTTGAAAAATTTTGATTCAAAATTGTTCAACTATTAGAGGTCCATTAAAAATAGTGGAATTGTAATTACTTTACATTTGAAATTTTCCCATCCTAAAAAATTCGATTCGAAACTATGGATTCAGAATCATTTTTTTCGAAATGTTAAAACCTTAAGTCATTTCAAAAATCTGCATCTATGACAGATTTTAATCAGAACTTATTCAATATCAAATTGAAAGAGCATAAATAGGTTCAATTTCTTTAAAAAATTTTGATTATCATTATTTGAAAGCAGCATTCGATTGAAAACTACAAACTTGAATTTAAACTAATGGATAATGAAATTGTACTTTACTTACTTAGTTTTCAAGAATTCCTGATGCAATATTATATTTTTAGATAATTTCTTATCAACAAAAACTTAATTCCAAACGGTTTTTATTGTGAAAACTCCAAAGCAAATTGGGCAATACACTATCAAATCATACATAGGAAAACAGAAAATTGAAAAAATTACAATGTGACATTATTGTAGTCGTTCTTTACTCATCTCCTTCCTTTTTTCGAGTTTAAATCTTCGTGATGATGGTTGGTATACTAAAATTTAATTTTTGCATCTCCGATAATTCCACCATCTAGCTGGAGTAGTTATAACTAGACATGCTTGCGCTCTCTTTGACATTTTGAGGTTATAACTCGCTTCACCTAATTCGCTGGTGCATCTGTAACATTTATATTATGATGATTAATAATTGATTCTTCTAATCCAAATATTCTGTCTGCCTTCTCTTTCTGCAAATATTCCGCTAGACGAGATAAGCTACTATCCTCATTTCGCCAGCTTCATCGGTCGAAATAAGGCACGCAGGCTATTTTGAAGGAAAAAGCTAGTGAAATAGTCTCGTCCTTTAATAAATATTTTTAGGGGTCCGAGGTCCAAGAAACCCTAGCACGTCAAAGTTCTAATAGTAAACATGGTCCGGCCTGCCAATCCGAGAAAAGATTCCAGTCCACATGGCGGGATAGTTCAGTCGAATTGATTCTTTTGTTAGCAACAAAATATATTCTGATCTATTTTACTGGAAATATGTTTGGGTTATTATTGTTGAATATTTAATTGTAGAGTCAGGAGATCTGTTAAAAATTCATGAGACTTGATTTGTAGGGCTAAAAATCCCTTTCAAATGATCTGATATGCGACCCACTTTTGGTAGCTAATGGATTTCATCGACATAAAAACTGGACCGCTCATGTCTATTGCGCATCCATTTTGGTGTAGAAAAGAAGGGACGTAAGATGGATCCTCGGTTGCCTCCGTCTTGCTTTTCCTGACTGGCTCTTGGTTTTGGCTGATGCCTGTATGAGTAATTAGCGGGATCCTCAATGGACTCAGCCTCGGTTTTGACGGACTAAGCTCGTTTGAGGTTTTCAAAATAAATAATCCGAATAACGATAAGGCTGGTTTTTATGTGCTTAGGAAATTGATCATTAACAAAAAAAATTAACCAAAAAATTGTATAAATAATTGGTAAGCATGCATCCAATATTAGACAATTAGATAGAGTTTGCAAGTTTTAATGAAAAATTTTAATCCAAACAAAATTAGAAACTTTAATTCCGAAAATTTCATGAAATATCCCCAAATTCCGAACATTGGAAATATAAAAATGGAATATGAACGAACAGGATGATAGTAATTATCCTATATAAAAGGACAAATTCAAGCATACACGTGCATCTCCACGTGTCGATGAGGTAATATATCGTCTGGTTAGGTAGGAGTAGGAAGCGGTGAAGTAGAATGGAGAGTAGTATGGTTCCTTGGAGAGAGTATCGGGCCGTCACGTGCAGTAAATAGTGCGCAAATAACTTGCGTCAATCACTCCGGCCCAGTGAAGTTGGACTGGATAGCTGAACGTAGTGGGAGAATAGATCGCTGTAGTCATGCGCAGTAGAGATGACGCAGCTACCTCCTCCAGGCCCCAGAGGTTAGACTGAGTTGGTTTCTGGCTGGCACCTCTGACAAGAGAGAGAGAGAGAGTAGGCACAGTTCCCAAAGTTGAAACGCCGCAACGATGGCGCACTTACTCTGACTCGTGGTCGCTGATAACAATGTCGCACTCACTCGCATCGTTGTGGCGTTTCAACTCTGGGAGCTGTGATAGAAGGTCCTCTAGTAGAGCCCCGTCGTTCTTCCGTTCCTTAGCTGTAAGAGGGAGGGATGGAGGGGGGGGGGGGTTGCGAGCTCCTTCAAGAGAGATTGTTCATGCATCCAAGTTCGGAAAGGGGGAGGTAGTACTATAGGTAACTTTAAGCTTTGTTGGGACAGCAAGAATACCCACTGATCGACGGAGGAAGAGAGTTTATATTGGTTTGGCAGAATGTATTCACGCTACCGGATTAAGGGAGGAAAGTGAAAGTTGGTAGTACTGAGGGTAAACTCAGTCCTTCTAGCGACAGCATTGTATGCACGCTGACTGACTGATAGAATGTATGGACGCTACCGGACAGTGCAGGAGGAAGGGGGAAAATAAAAGAAGACTCACCATAGCATCTAGATAGAGGGCTTATTACAGCAGCAGAGGTACTCCGTCTGAAGTGGATTGAGCGATCTTTTTTTTTTTTTGTTTGATGGGGCCGAGGAGGTAAAATCTTCAGAAAGACACCCAGGGGAAACTAAGTAGTGTCGGATTCGCATAGTGCGCCTACCGACTAAAAGTCCTCCTCGAGTGGTTGCCGACCCAGTAGGTTATAAACCAAATGGAAATGATAAGAAAAGGACATCGGAATTGGTGGTCCAAGCCGGATATACTGCAAGGACACTCGCGCTTAGAGCGACACATGGAAAATAAGAGCTTTTAATGTCTCAATTATGGCGGAGGGACCAGAAGGCAAGGCCTCCTAAAGCGGTCGGAA
>WSXT02180506.1:0-21268 GCA_011762715.2 Neuroterus valhalla | reverse complement strand
ACAATGGAACGAAGTATACATTTCTCATAAAAATAATAATTTAGAACAACGAACAAATTTTTCAATGAAAATATGAATACTCAGATCACTTAAAAAAACACCAAAAAATCTTTAGCCTTAAATTCAACGAAAACAGAAGAATTTTCAATACAATAATTAAATTCATAAAAATCAGGAAGAAGAATTTTAACAAAGTAAATGAATTTTCGAATAATTTGTTACATTTTTCAACCACAGATATGAAATTTCCAGCAAGAGACTAATGTTCTAACGAAAAAGACGGATTTTCATAAAAATTATTATTTCTTAACAAAAAATGGAATTGAATTGATTGGATTTGATTGATTGATATTTCAATCAAAACATATTTGAATCCGAAATCAAGAAATTGGAATCCAATAAAAAAGAATGAATTTCAAACAATATAGTTTCATTTTCAACCAAAGAGATAGTTTCAACTAGAATGATGCATCTTCGGCAGAAAAAGAGGAATTTTCAACGGAAGAGTTCATCATCAGAGTTGCCACATTTGACCCACGGAAAATTTCCCTGATATTTCCATGATTTCAGACAAATTTCCCTGATTCTTTTCCATATATTTTTCATACAAAACATAAATTTTTTTACATATTTCTGAGATTTATGTTTACAAACATCTGATCCCAAAAATGTATGAAAATATTATGAATTTCTTACGATACACGATATGATATGTTTATACATTCCTTACAATTTGTCGATATTATGTAAAATAATTTATTTTTAAAATAATTAAAAAAATCTTTTAGCGTCTAAGGCAGGTTCGATTCATATTACCTTACTGATAAGTCCAATGAATCAACCCAGGACGAAACGTTTTAACATCAATTATTTATTATAGATGAATATTTTTTTTAAATATTGATTTTTGCAGGAATTGTTTGATTAAAAATAAAAAGTATAGACCCAAATGCCAATTTAAAATTTTTTCTTTTACAAGATTTGGAGGGTCTCCAAAGAAATGGTTTCTACAGCGTAGATTTAATTAAAAAAATTTTGGCGGACACTTTTTCCCTGATATTTATTAGATTTCCCTGAATTTTCCATGATCAAAGAATTCCCATGATATTTCCATGATTTCCGGAAATTGTGGCAACCCTGATCATTTAACCAAATAGTGAAAATTCCAACCTATAAGATAATTCTTCGACTATTGACATTAGGTTTGAACCAAATACTTAATTTTTTGACTAAAAAATATTGAATTTCAACCAAATATGGAATAGTTAAATTTTCGAATAATGAAACAAATTGTTACTACAATAGTCAAATTTGCAACGAAAGAGGTGAACCTTCGACCAAATGGATTCTTTTTTTGTTAATAGTTCTTAACAAATTAGTTGCATTTTCAAAAAAACAAGATGAGTTTTAGACGAAGGATATAAGCAACAACAAAAAACGGCAAAAATGCCGGAAAATAGGGAGAAAAAGAGGAATCCAGAATTTTTTTTTGAAAAGAGTAGAATAGGAGAAAGAATATTAGGTCCGCAATACGGAATTAATTTTCAAAGTTGTTATTGAACAGAGCTACCTTAATCTAATTTGCAAATTTTTTTAAAATTTATCATCACGATACTCAATGAACGTTATCTGAGTTTGTAACGTTACTTTCACTGACATTCACATACGTCAAAAATTATGTGTATAAAAAAAATTTGCGTGTGACAAACACGTGCGTCTAAAGAAAACCTCAGCAACGATGGAAATGTGCTTACTTAATACTTATGTGATAAATGATTTTACTTATTTTAAATACACGACTGCTATATGCTTAAGTTCTTTCATTCATTCTCTCATATTTTCACTTACAAGTTTCACTTCCAACAAGCTTGGTCTACAAAATTAGAATACATGTTGGAGAAGGCATGCAAGTTGGAAGTGGAACTTAAAGGCAAAAGAATAAGATAAAGAGAAAGGAAGAAAAATCTTAGGGCAGTCGTGTAACTAAGAGAGGTAAAATCATTTAGCACATGAATGTGAAGTTTGTATCGTTTCGTCGTTACTTAAGATTCACTTTAGACCCGCGTGGTCTTCAAAACTCACAATTTTTCACGAATACTATTTTTTTCTGAAAAAATTTCGCGTTTGTTAACATGATGATTCCGTGCCAAGTGCACGAGGCGCCACCATGCAGCGGAAATTATCAATAGAAACTCATAGCAAAAAAGGCCGAAAGTTTTTTTTGCAGTTTTGCATTTAGAGTTTTGGAAAAAAGATATTCATGATCTACGGCTTTTTACGATTCCAACTATATGTTATTTTCAACTGTGCTTACAACAGCGGAGGCATGAGAGAACTATTTTAGTTTTGTTTATTAAAACATAAAAAAATGAGCAGTTTTGCACTTAAAGTTTTGGAAAAAAGATATTTATGATCTAAGGTTTTTTACGAATATTTTAAATTCAAGACTCTTCAATATTTAATATGTATGACTGCAAATTGATAATTTTCCAATCTTGAATAGTTTCAATGGAAGATTTATTGATATGTTATGTCAAAATTCCAGAATATTAAATCTGTTATAGGATATCACAGAAATAGATAATTTTCTCTTCACACTTTACCCAGGCTTAGGACTGCTGGCAAAGTCAACGAGATGATTTTTTTCGATGCTGGCGTTTTAAAAATTGTTGGGAAATATGTATTACGAATAATATAATACTAGAGTACATATGAACGAATCCAATTAATTGAGCAACTAGAGGGGAGCTTTTGTCAAATAAGTCAATGTATAATAATAATGAGATATTATTTAATAAAATTTTATCTCAATGTAGTGAAATGAATACTGAAATTAGCTACATCATCATTGATGAACTTTTTATTGATAATTTAGTTAGACAGAATAGTTGAGTTTACAACTTAAGAAGATTGATTTTTTTTTTTTAATTTAACTTTCTATTTGATAATCCATCTTTTTAAGTTGGAAACTCAACTATTCTGTTTAGAAATGTAATAATTGAATTAGAAATAAAACTTTTTTGTCAAATTCATCGTTTTTGGAAAAAAATTCATCTCTCGCAAACGAAAATTAACTTTTCAAATAAAAATTCAATCAGTCAGTTTGAGAATTCGAAAATTCATTTATTTTGTTGAAAATTTGATTATTTTGTACAAAATTCAACTAATTTTTCAAATTCGTTTTTTCTGCTCCAAGATTCATCTTCTTTGGTTGAAAATGAACTTTTTTTATTGATAATTCAGTTAGCCGGTTTTTAAAAATTGGAATGTATTTCAGGAACTGTCGTCTTTTTGGTTTGGAAATCCAACTATTAAATTTAATATGTAACTTTTATTGATTGCATTACCTTTTTTGTTTAGAAGGTAGACTTTTTATATTTTAAATCCACCTTCCCAGGTTGAAAGTCAACTATTTGATCAAAGTCATCGTTATTGTTCGAAAGTTCATTTCTCGCAAATGAAAATGAACTTTGAAGATAAAAATTCAAATAGTCGGTTTGAGAATTCGAAAACTGATTTATTTTTTCGAAAATTAGCATTATTTTGCTCAACTTTTTTTATTGATAATTCAGTTGGTCGGTTTTGAAAATTGGAATGTCTCTAAAAACTTTCGTCTTTTTAGCTGGGAAACCCCCTATTAAATCTAATATATAACTGTTATTGATTGCATCACCTTTTTTGTTCAGAAAGTCTACCATTTATTTGATAATCCATCTTCTCAGGTTGAAAGTTCATTTATTTAGTGGAAAAATTGATTATTTTGCTCAAAATTCACCTATTTTGTTAAATTCATCTTTCCTGGTCCAAAATTAATTATTTTCGGATGAAAATGAACTTTTTATAGATGATTCAATTAGACCGTTTCAAAAATACGAATGTCTTTTAGATATTACGTCTTTTTGGTTTGCAAATCCAACTATTAAATTCAAAATGTCGACTATTTATTTGATAATCCATGCTCTTAAGTTGAAAATTTAACTATTTTGTCAAACTTATCGTTTTTGGTCGAAAATTCATCTCTCGCAAATGAAAATGAAATTTTTAAATTCAAATTCAGTAATTCGGTTTGAAAATACGGTTGAAAATGAACTTTTTTCAGTAAAAATTAAATTGTTTGGTTCGAAAATTCGACTGTCTTTCAAAAAATTAATTTTGCTTAGAAATTCTACCATTGAATTGAGAATGTGTCGTCTTTTTGTTGATTAATCTTTCTTATTAAGACAGTCTTGAATTTCAAATATTCGTAAAAAAACTGTTGATGATAAATTTTTGATCATTTTTTTGATGTTTCAATAAAAAAACTAAAATATTCCTCTAATACCTCCGCTGATCTAAGCACAGTTGAAAATAACATATGGTTGGAATCGTAAAAATCTGTAGATCATGAATATCTTTTTTCCAGAACTGCAAATTTTTTTATTTTTCTCATTGAAATAAGAATGTAGAAAGGACTGACAAGGTAAAAAAGGAGACGGACTGTGATATCTAAATTTAAACATCAAATTCAACATACGCTTCTGCATCCTTGGCACCGAGTTTGTCGAAATCATCAGCAGTGACAGCGGCAATCGGAGCAAGGAAAGCTGCCATTTTAGCCTCAAAATTTCGGCAGTACTCGGATAATTCTGTACTCGAAACTTTGGCAGCAGGTGGTGGTCCTCTAACGTGCATTATCCCACACCTATTTGGCATCTCATCTTCGTTTGGATATTCACAGTGGTTGTAGTAATCCACGGAATGCACTATCCTCAAATACAAAATGAGTCTGTCCAAAACCTGGAAAAAATCGGATTATATAAATTCTTCTTCAAATTCGGAAGGGATTGAAAATTCGTATTTCGGCATTTACAGCCATAAAATTTATCTTCCGAAAACTACGCAGCGATAAAAAAATCCATATAATTCGGAAAATGTTATTAAACTTGGAAAACAGGATGAAAATCATGTTTTCACTTGATTAAATGATACTTTTATAAGTGGTAACGACTTTTTTATGAATTTAGAGTGTTGTAAAAGTTGAAAGTTACATCGAGTACCATCTTTTCGCCCCTGACTTTTAAGCCCCGAAAATAAATTTTTAGCAAGGAAGTCCATTTTCCACTTAATAGGTTGAATGCTCACGACGAGAAGATTCTTCTTTCAGGAGACAGACATTTTTCAACCAAGAAAAATAAATTTGTAACCAAAACAAGATACTTTTGCATTATAAAAGATTAACTTCAAACTGGAAAAGACGAACTTTCAACAAAAAAGATTTCTTTTAAGAAAAGAAGATGATTTTTCAAACAAATAGGCGAAATTGAAGAAAAAAGTTGAAAAATTCAAGTACAAAGTTGTATTTAGAACGAAATAGTTGAATTTTCAACCAAAAAGTTGAATTCGAACCATAGGAGATGACTTTTCTACCATAGAAAATCCATTTTCAAACAAAAAAAAAAATTTTTTTTCATGAAAAGAGTTCATTTTTTTCGGTTTGAAAATTAATCTTTTATGGTTTAAAATTCATCTTTGTAGGTCGAAAGTATTTTTGTGCCAGAAATTCAACTTTACGGATTGGAAATCAAACTGAATTCTGGAAAACTTATCTTCTTAGCTTGAAAATTCCGTTTTTTTGTTGTAAATAATCTCTTTTGCTTGAAAGTTCAACTACTTGGTTGAAATCTAACCGTTTGTTCGAAAACAATTATTCTTGTCGCGAATTTATCTATAAGCTCTTATTGAAAATTCATTTATTAGGTACAACGTTCAGCTATTTTGAGTTGAAAATTCGTCTTCTTGCCTTCCAAACATAACTATATGTAGTTCAAATTTACTTTTTCTTGGTTGAAATTATCCTTTTTTGTTGATTATCTAAATTTACCAGTGAATAATCACCTTTTTGGTAAAAATTCATCTTTTTTAGATGAAAATAACTCTCGTGTTGAAAACTCAACTTTTTAGGTTGAAAATTTCTAATCTTCTGGAAATTTAGTCTTTTTGGCTCAGCAATAGAATTTTTTTTATTCAAGTTTGAAATTTTTGCCTGGAATTTCAACTATTTGATTGCAAGTTATTCCCTTTTTTGAAATTTCACCCATTCGAGTTCTAAAGTAAACTGTTCTCTGAAACATTGGACTTTTTATAAGGTCGGAAAAAATCTTTTTTGTTGAATATTCGATATTTTGGGTAGAACATAGTTATTCTGTAATAGGAAAATTATCTTTTCTATATAAAAATGATTGTTTAATGTTTGGAATGCAACCGTTTTTGGTTTAAGTTTGAGGTAATTTTTTGATTATTTCAATTATTGGGTTCAAATTCATATTTCTGGGTTGAAAATTAATCTTTTATGAAATGAAAGACATCTTTTTTTTCTGGGTTGCACCCTTTAACACAGGGCTATTGTAGAAGTAACTAAAGCCTCACGTGTTAAAAAAAAACATCATTTTAAAATTTTATCCCGAAATTCCCATAATAAAATGTTCTATAAATAACTATTAAACAAGAGCCGATATTGAAAAACACAATCCACTTTCAAATTCAGCGTATCGTAAAATCTGGAAACTTCGAAAAGCAATAGCAATACAAATTTCTAGGCTCTTTTCGAAAATTCCAGGACTTTCCAGGGTCTGTAGCAACTCTGTTAAAGCATTTTGAAACACCTTCATCAAAACTGGATCCCTTTCAATTGGTCCGTCAGCGTCTCCACTAAGTTGTCCCTCTTCCTGATCCCCGGACATGCCAAGCAATTCTTCTTCTTCAGCAGAAGCTTCTTCGATCAGATAATCGGTGATGTTCTTCAAAACTGGATTCTTCGAAGAAAGTCCAAAAGCCTAGAAAAATATGAAAAGATAAAATAGATCAGAGTTGTGAGTATTAAAGGATCAGGAATCACAGCGGTTCGATTTTAGGTAAAAAAGTGGATCCTTTCCAAAGAAGAAGGGATACAGACAATATTATGGAGATAACAATTTTTCCAAATATGCAATTTGTTAACCTAAATTCGAAATGAACTAATAAAACTTAATAATCTAATCCATTATTATACATTTGGTTGGGAATTCATCTGTTGCATTCAACATTTTATTACATGGTTAAAAATTAACTTTTTGGTTAAACTTTATATTTTCAGGTAGGGGGTACAACTGTCTTATGAAAAATTCGTCTTTTTATAGATGGGGAATTCAGCAATTTGATTCACTAAAAACTTGACCAAATAAAAATTCTTGTTAGCTGATAATTCGTCTTTTTGGTTTGAAGGGGGAAAAAGAGGAGAAAGGTGAAAAAAGTGGATTAGGTAAACAGGAAGTCGGACTGTGATCCCCAAAGGATGTTTGACGGAACTCACAGCTTGTTCGATTTCCATGGCGAGCTGATCAGATGATTTGGATTCTTTTTTCTCATCGTCTTTAGACTCCTGCTCCTTCTTTTCATTCCAGAGTCCCACACGATTGTCTAAATTGTGCACGATTTTTGCACTCAGTTTGATGTCCTGCCTGACGACCTGTTTGTGAGCTGTCATTCCGTTGACAGCACGAATACGCCGGGAAAGATCTCTGTTTACTATCGCACCAAGTTCACAATCTCGAAGCTGTTTGGAAAAAATGTTCATTGAGTATTAGCTCACCTAAACTCTTTGCATTGTGATAATATCAGCCAACTTTCAATATTCACCCGAATGTTATTCAAACTCCAGCAGATTTCTTTGATGTTCACTTGACGTTCGAAAGAAACCCAACCACGACGGAACCAACGACGTTCTGGCTGTGGATCTGCTATCGCGACTCTTAAAAATCCAGGGAATCGTTTACACATCTGGAAAAATGTAAAATAATTTGTTAACCACCAAGATAAAGTTCTTATACTACCAACTATCTCTTATTGAAAGTCCATTCTTCTAACTTAAAAAGTCTACTATTATAATACTGGATAAGAATGAATCTCTTTTGTTTAAAAATGTAACTAGTCGGTTGAATGTATAATATTCATTCTTTTTTTAAACTGAAAGTTTAACTATTCCATTATTAGTTGATAATCGCTCGTGTCTAGTTGGAAACTAATATATTTTTCAATGTATTTTCACTATTGGTTGAGAAATGTTTGTTTCTAGTTGAAAATTTACGTATTTTATTGAAAATTCGTGTTTTTCGGTATAAAATTGATCTTCTGGATTACGAATTTTAGCTACTCGGTTAAATATTGGATTACTTTGTTACAAATTGATTTCATCAGTTTGAGTTGATACCTTTTCCTTTGATTGAAAATTTAACTATTTTGTTTGGAACTGTTTTTTTTTTTTGGTTCAAAATTAATTTTTGATACCGAAAATTGAAGTATTCCATTATTGATTGAAACTTAACGTATTTTGTCGTGAATTCACTTTTTTTCTTTTTGGTAGAAAACTAATTTCCTTGATTGAAATTCAACCAACTTGGTAGAAAGCTGAAACACTTTTTAGAAATTAGTTCAGTTAGGTAAGATTCATTTAATTGAAAGAAAATTTAACCATTTCTTTGAAAACTCGTAACTTTTTGGTTGGGAAACAAACTTTTCCAACTGCATTTTCAACTATTCCATTTTTGGTCAAAAATTTATCGTTTTTAGTTTTGAATCCAACAATATGTTTGGAAAGTATCTTTTTTTTCAAAATTCATTTTTAATTCATATTTCATGATTTAGAATTATTCAGCCACGAACCAATTAGAGAAAAACAGGTTAGATCTGCAATCAAAACAATTTCAATCAATTACAATTTTTCAATTTTTTTTATATTGAAAAAAATGCATTCTCAACCAAACAGTAGAATTTTTGTTCAAACAAGATGAATTCCGAACATAACCCAACCCAATAAGAGTATAAAACTATTTTTCTTTCACATTTATTTCTTTCAATTAATAAGTCTATTGTTGTTTTTATTATTCAGATTTCATATCTTTCGGTTCAAATTCGTCTACATATTTAGTTGAATATAAAACTAGTTTTTTTTTTATTAATTCCTTCATTCATTCAGTTGAAAAATAATTTCCCTTATCCAAAATAAAACTAATATATTTTGGGCTGAAAATTAATCGTTTTTTAGCTATAAGTTGATCATCAATCATGATCAAAATTTTAAACTTGGGCTCTTATTGGCACTTCTGTGGAAGATGTAGTTTTTGAAATGAAACAACCTATTTTAAACATAAATTAGGCACCCTCTACCTATAATAATTATCGAAATTACTAAAAATGCTCAAATTACTATCGACTTGGGAACTTTCCACTAAACAAATATAAGTTTTTGAAATTGCACTTTATAATCCTTACCGCTTCGACTTCAGCTTTAGTTATCGTAGGCGCCAAGTTCCTGAGGAAGATGCTGCTCGTTTTATGAAGTGCACGGGGTTCTTTCTCCTTGTCTTCACTAGCTAAGTCAATAACAGCTTCAGGTTCTCGTGTTTCTTTCTTATCATTGACGCTTTCTTCCTCGACTTTAGTCTCCTCTTTTTTCTCCTCATCTTTATCTTTCTTTTCACCCTCATCTTCATCCACTTCTACTTTATCTGCGACTTTCGTCTCTTCTTCTAAATAAGAAAGAATAGTTTAAAATTGCGTACTCTTGCATCAATAATCATTACAAATATTTTTTTAAGGTAAGTGCTTACTCTTCTCCGTTGCTGGAGCGTTATCTTCACTATCAGAAGAACTTGAACTGCTTGTACTACTTGAGCTGCTGTTACTTTTACTACGCTTTCTTTTTTTAGTAGCAGCTTCAGGAACTTCTATAAAAGAAAAAATGTACATACTTCAATTCGAATTCCAACTTCAATTCTTCTTTATTTACCGTTCCTTGACATCTTTTTTGCACAATTTTTTTCACATCTCTTATCCTAACTTATTCAATAATATATACATATAAATTACCTTCATGCTTTTCATTCTCTCTTCCTAACACTTTCTTCTTCCCCCTCTATTCCTTTCACCTCCTTCATCCATTCTTCTTCCAGTCTTTCCTCTCCTAAAATACTCTCAACATTCTTTTGTCATCCTCCTCTCTCCTCCATTCCTCTCATATAACCATCCCATACATGTTCCCATGTCTTCTTTACCATTTGCATATTCTACATTTCCCCTTTTCATCCTTCTACCAAAACATTGATTCTTCAACTTCATTTCCTAGTCTCCATCTTCCTATTTTTGCTCATCTCTTTAGCCCCACATCATCTTTCCAGATATTTTGTGAATCCTCCTTGAGTCATTTATTATATCTCGATCCGCCTATCCTTCCTCATCTGTCCACTAGTTGCATTTCCTTATCTGTTTTTTCCCAATTAGCCAATTTCTTCTTCTTCTGCTCTTATATCACGCTCTCTAACAAAATCTCTTCTCCTTCCTCCAAATCCGAAATTAATATTTTTGAATAGAACTGGGCTTAGCAGACAAGCTTGCCCTACACCTCTGGTTATCCAAAAACTATCTCCTATTTGTCTCTCACCCTAACCTTACTTTTATTCTCAAAATATCTCAGCTACTCTTTTCCATAAAACTTCTCTCATGCCCTTTTCCTTCATAGCTTTATCTATCTCTTTCCTGTCCAATGAGCCAAACGCCGGCTTCGAGACCTCAAACATTGCTATCATGCCCTCTTTGTTTCTTTATATTCTTCTATGAATAATATAATTTGGCACATAAGCATTATCCATCACTCTCACAACTTTTCCGAACCCTGTCTGATTTGAAGGGATTATCTTCTTCTCCTCTACTTCTATCTCTAACCTCTCTGAAAGGTACTATTGACACACATATCTCATACAATGCCGGCATGGGCATCACTCTCCTATAATCTTTAACCCCTTTTCCTTTCTCTTTTTTCATTATGGGTTATTCATTGGGGATTTTATCTCCACCTCCTGCCCTTCCCTTTTCAATGGCCCTATCTCTATTTCTTCCCTTATGGTATCCTCTTCGGCTTCCTTTTCCCTTCTCTCTTGTCCCTCCTTTCGTTATTCTTTCTTTCTACTCCTAACACTTCCATGTTTCTTTTCCTATTTTACTATTTCAATCTACTGATCAACCCTTTCTCGCTTTTCCTCCATTATATTCCTTTTTTCTTCTTCTGTATTCTTTTGCACTACTCTTCATTTTTTTCATTCTTTTCTCACTTCTTTTTTTTCTCCTTACGTTCCGCATTGCAGCCATTTCTCTTTTTCTCCTCGCCGACTTCTTTCTCTACAGTTTCCTCTAGAATTCTTTATAATTTTCCGCTCACCATTTCCATCTCCTCGTTTACATTTTCTACTCCCACTTTCACCATCTTTATTTTTTCTCTAACTTCTTCTATTCCCTCTGCTGACCAGTTACGTTTTCCCACCTTTTTCTTTTCTATTCTCGGTTCGCCATTCTTACCCCCTCTATTATCACCATTGATGAGAAAAGGTCCAATTCTAAATAATCCTCTACTTCTAGCCTTCTGTTGTTCGCCCACCCCTCGTCTTTTTTTACCCCCCCTCAAAATTCCCGTTCAAGATAAATCTTCTTAGTTCTTCCAATCTATTCACTTATTTCCTTCCCTCTTCGTACAATACCTTGTCTTCTGAGTTCCTCCTAGTCCAATCCCCTCCTTATGTCTATGCTTTTCCTCCTCTTTCTCCTGTTCTTGCACTGAAGTCTCACCTTATGATTAGATTTACACTTTCGTCTTTCCTTTTCATCAATTCCCGTAATTCCTCTGTTTTTTCCAACATATCTCCATTTACATATACCCCTACTATCTCTCACCTCTTCTACTCTAAAATGATCTCTTCCAATATTAATTCTTCCTTCTTTTCCTTCAAACCATTCTCATGTTTCTTCTTCGCTATCAAATCTAGCCATGTCTCGATCATCACTGCGACATGCGATTGTCCCAAAATTTTCATGAACTCCTTATCCTATCTTTCCAACCCAGCTACATTCCAGTAACATATCCTCTAATCTTCCCTTCTTTCATTCTTTTCCATCTCTTCATTCCTCTCATTTTCCGCTCTTCCGTAACTCTCTATCTTAATTCTTCCATGCTTGCATATAACAGTCTTTTCTTTGCCATTACCTGCCTCTTACTTTCTCTCTATTCTATCGGCGCCTCTTTCTCCCCCTTCCCTTCGCCCCTTCACATAATGCTCACTTCCTCTATCTCTACCTTCGCATTTACCCTATTTAGCACGTCTTCCACAATTTCCTTCAAGTCCCTTGCCTCTAATCTCAAACCTTCAATCAATACGTTCTTTCTCTTTTCCTCTCTCTCAATCCTCTCAATTTTTATAAACCTTTTCTTATTCTCATTTTCCTCTCCCCCACCTTCAAACTCCTAGATTGAGTTTTGTATTTTTTGGAACCTAATTTCCAACTTCCCCACTTTTACCATAGGTTCCCCTTGCTATTCTAGTTTTTGCTTCATGTTCCTCATCCTTTTTTCTAAATTTTCCGAAATTTTCCCCATTTTCCCATATCTTTTCTGAGTCCAGACATTTCCCGTCTAATTCCCTGCCTTATTTCTCTCACAGTTTTCTTGTACCTTTTTTAATTCATTTCCATTACTTCTATCATGCGAATTTCTTTTAGAATTCCACCTTCCATCGTACACCCGTTATCAATTAACCAGATTCGTACTTTCCCGCCTTCACTTATCATAACTTAAATTCCTTCAATTCCTAAACACCTTTATTTCAGAAGAATTTTTGACGAACCTGGTTCTTCAACTTTCTCTTTAGGCTCCGATTCCGATTCATCCTCCTTCTCCACTTTTTCCTTTTCCTTCTCCTCGTCCTCCTCCTTTTTCTCAGACTCTTCGCCCTCCTCTTTCTCTGGATCTTTCATTTCGACATCTCCATTTCGCTTTTCCTCCTCAGTTTCTTTTTGAGGACTTTTTTTCACTTCAGCACTGAAAAAATAGAAATTGACTCTAATAATATGATATCAGTTGAATCGTGCACTTTATATTTGAAAAATTGAGATTTGAAGAGCGTGATGCGGAATATGAAATTTATTAAGTTCCATGTTCCTAATGAAAAAATAGTTCAATTTTGAACAAAGTTTGCGATCGTTTATTTTTAAGGCTTCAAGGTTGAATTGCTTGACCTTGAGAGATTTCAATTGAAGAGCATATCATTTGTAGAGCTCCTAGAATAAAAAAAAATTCAAAGTTTCACAATGCTAAAGATTCATCAACTTTGAACAATGAAGCTGACAGTTCTCTTTTCTCGGTCAAAAATAAGAATTTTCATCCAGAAAATTTACCCAATCACTTTGAATGTCACTTTTAACTACATTTTATGAGACTTCAAAAAAATTCCAAGTTTCGAAATGCTCAAAATTGATCCATTTCAAGAATAAAGCTGCTAGTTCTCTTTTCTCAGCCAGAAATAAAAATTTTCATCCAGAAAATTTACCCAATCACTTTGAATGTCCCTTGAAACTACATGAGATTATACTTATTATTAATACTCTTAATCTTGAAGATGTCCATAATTTAAATCAATAATCAAAAATTTCTTTCCGCTTTCAAACCTTACATTCGAATATATTTCTTGAAATTTCTTAATTTTCAGAGCTTACTTTCGAAATAGTGTCGAATTTTGAAGAGAGTAATATTGGATGATAGTTTAGGGACAATGTTCACAAATCGTCGGCAAGATTCGTATTTTTGTACGAGTTTGAAACCCAGAACACCTTTTATTATAATATAATTTACCTCTCCTCGGGTTTCTTCTCAACAGATGTCTTATTTTCCTTGACCTCATCCTTCTCTTTGGGAGCAATCACAGGTTCTACAGGTGCGAGAGGTTTAGGAGGTTTCACATCCAGGATTTTCAAATCTTCCTCTGTACCTCCTTCTAATTTGATGACAACGGCATCCAAAAGATGAAGCAAAGCGTCAGCTTGATCAGCATCAACTGTGACTTTGTCTATGTTGCCACTATTGAGTAGGTCAATGAAGACTTCCACACGTTTCTAAAATTTGGAAAAATATATAAACTATGGGAAATCCTGTTATATTTTTGCCTAATTTATAGGAGATTCGAAGATGTAAAGAGACTTAACGAGGATTTTAAAATACTTCAGATGATTCCGCAAAGGTTTCAGGAAGATTTGAAATATTTCAGTTTTTTTAATTCCAGGAATCCCAGCAGTTCAATTTTAGGTCAAAAGAGAGAATTTCATTCCAGAAAAGGGAACTAAAAGGGGATATCATTTATTGTTGAAATGTTTTTGAACTGTAGTTAAAAGAAGATTACAATATAATAGGAAAACAAAACTCCTATTCACGAAAGTAATATTATTATGACAATTCCTGTTTTTGATTGAAGAGTCTACTGTTATATTTTTGGTTGAGAATTCATCTTTTTTGAAAACAAAAATTATCTTGTCTGTTTAAAAATTCACTTTTCGTGGCTGAATTTTCATCTCTCATTGAACACTGAACCATGTATTTTACACTTGTTTTTTTTTGGTTGAAAACAAATTTTATCAACTGAACATTCAATTATTTCATGTTTGATTGGAAATTAATATTTTTTATAGATATTTCAACGGTTTTGTATAAAACTTTCCCTTTATGGTTGTAAATTCAACTATTCTTGGGAAAAATGTCTTTTAGGAGAAGAAATTCAACAATGTAGTTGGAATTTTTGTTATTCTTGAGTGGAAATCTTGCTTGGTTAAATTTTTTTTTTTCAACTAAAGATTGATCTCTGGTTGGAAATAATTGTTTCTACATTTTTGGTTGAAAATTTATTTATTTCAGTTGAATACCAATTGTTTCTTGGTTGAGAAATATTTGTCGGTTAAAAATACAACATTTTGTAGAAAATTAATTTCTTTTGCTTAAAATATCAGCTTCATGGTTTAAATTGCTACTGTTATATTAAAATTAAAATGTTATGATTGAAGAATTAACTAATACTTCTGGACTTTGCTTTTGTGCTTTAACTCGACTGTTTTTTATTCACAATTTTGTGGGGAATTCCACTACTTGTTTGAAAGATGAACTATGTTTTAAAAAGATGATCGATTCCGTTGAAGATTAATTATTTCTTTTGAAGATTTAACTATTTAACTGAATATTTAATAATTCCGTTCATTAGTCATTTTTTGTTGAAATTCAATTGCTTGGGTTGAATATTTGTCTGCTTGGTTTAGAAATAATCTGTTATGGGTAATTATGCCATGATTTAGTTGAAAGTTTTAATTTTGGTTACAAATTTGATCATTAAATTGATTGATGAAAACTTCGCTGGAAATTGAACAATTTTATTTGAAAGCCATGCTATTTGTATGAAAATTAACTTTTTTTTTTCAGAAATCATATTTTCGTCTTAAGAATTCAACTATGGTGTAGAAAATCCGTCTTTTTTGGTTGACTTAATCTAATTTTCATCTTGAGAGAACATAATTATTTTCTGATTAAGATACCAAGTATTACATTTTTTATTCAGAACTTATCTTTTTTTATTGACAATTGAGTGACATGTTACAGTTAGACTTTTGGCTGGATCTTCTTCTTTTTTGATAAAAAATTCATCTTTTTCGTTGAAAATGCAACATTTTCAGTTCCTATAGTAGGAATTTCAAGCATTTGAAATTTTTAATATAGTATTCATGTTACTTTCATTTCAAAGAATCTGTTTTTCTATTTTCCTACAATAACTACTGATTACACCTGCTTTACAGTGAAATAAACCGGAACTTTGGAAAAGAGGAGAAATTGGGTCAAATTTTCATGACTCTCAAATAATTAATCGAAACTTTGCAAAGAAAGGGAAAGTTGAGTCGAATTTTGCGATTGTCAGTGTTTTGGAAAATTTTCCTGATTCAAGCGGAGAAATCGGAAGAAAGAGGGGAAAAGAGACGGACTGTGATTCCTGAAATTCACACCTTACTTGAAAAGTTTTCCTAAAATTTTAAATAAGAGAACCATTTGAATTAAGTCAACTTCGAGATACGTTTGAAAATTTCTTGACTGATTGAAATTTCAGTTTATGCATCAACTCTCTTAATGATTAAATTAATCCTCAAATAAATTTTACCTTCAACGTAGATAATTGTTCGTCCTTTCTCTTGATGGATTCTTCTGGATGATATTTTATCTTGAACCTAGTAGTCACGATAGAACAAAGGATGGTTATTTTCAGGCAAAGACTTTGTCGAACAAAGAAAATGGTAAAAGTTGTATAAAAGAGGATCCATTATTTCGATTAATTGCTTCACTACTTCTATAAGCATGTTAGATTCATACATATTTTTCTACTATCGTTTCACCTATCGGAGAAGTAAATTTTAATGCACAATGTTTATTTATGTATTGAAATTTTGATTTTCTGGAAGCTTATTCTATCTTGCAAGAGTAGAACTTGGAAAAAAAAAAAAAATATTTGTTTTATTATTCTCTGAAACCAAAAAAAAAAAAAAAATACAATAGTTTGGTCGAGCACATGATTAGAAAATATTACTTCGTTATTAATATAAAATCTTGAATATTTTTCTGAGTATGTACCGACATTTTTTAGGAACTAAAATATCCTAAAACATCCTATGTCGTTTCATCTTTTTCAATGAGTTTTCGACCGATCCTGTAGAAATGAACATTAAAAATATGTTTGCACTTTGAATTACTATTGAATAACAATAAATTAGCACATTGCTATAAGAACAATAAAAGGCAATTCTCCCATACAAGATTTGAATTCGATTTTCAGGATTTCAATAAAAAGTCTCACCTACAGGGCTGCCACAGCCTTACTTGAAAAAAGAATTTCATAACATTTTCAAGAAGTCCAGGTGAATTTTAAAGTTATCATGATACATTCATAATTACTTATAGAGAATTTAAAACAATTCAAGTTACTATCAAAAGAGTTTAGGGTAAACTTGGGGAACTTGACCAAGTTTCTAGAATCCATAATGATTTCAATAAAACGGGAATGAATTGATGAAATTTCGTAAAATTTATAAGGTTTTGGAGAATCGGGACAAAATTACAAAAAAGAAAATCAATAAGCTGAGGGTAAACAGAATTCAGGAAAAATTCAAAAGAAATAAAAGAAATTTTTAACAATGGATAAAAGGAAATTTGATTGAATTCCGAGGAAAAAATTAGAAGAATCCGCTGGAATTGATAAAAATTGTATTGAACGTGAAATAATTTCAAAATATGTTGAATCCTTGAGAATTTGAGGTGGGTTTGAAAAACTTTCGTGTCAATTTACAAGAACCGATTGGAGAATCGATAGACTTCATTGGATTAGATAGCACTGAATCAGAAGAATTAAAGAGAATTCTGAAGAATGCAGAAGAACTCCACTAGGAGTTCCAATTTTTTAAAGAAAATTCAGAAGATCCAAAATATTTCATCGATTCCAGTAAAATAAGAGTGAATTTATGAATAAATAAAAATAATCTGGAGAAATTTATAAAATTTATAATAATTTGAGTGAATTAAAGTTTTCCACAGAGATTGAAGTATAAAAAAAAACAGTTAAAAAAAGTTGAGTAAACTTGAAGGAAGTCGAGAGAAATAAGAAAAAAATCAAAGAAATCGATAAAATATGAAGATGAATTCTGAGGAAATTCAAAACACTGATTGAGTAATAAAACTGGAAAATCAATGAATAAAATAGAATTCCATAAAATTTAGAAGAATTCGAGTAAAATTGAATGAATTCAACAAGAAGCATATCAAGATATTTGAAAAATTCAATCTATTCGAAGTTGATTGAAAAAACTCAAGAGAATTCAAAAAGGTTTGATGAAATGCTTAGGAATTCCAGGTGAGTTCAAAAGACTTAAGGACGAGTTCATAAAAATAATCACAGAAAAATGTACCAAATTGAGTAGAATTGAATTTTGTTAACTTAGAGGAATTCAAGTGAATTCAAAAGAAGTTAGGATAATTGACAAGAGATGAAGATTAATAAGAAACAAAAAATATATTCTTCAAATGTATCAAATCAATTCAATTCTAAGTGAATTCGGAGAAATTTAAGAAAAATTCTAAAGAATCCGGCCTAAATTCCGAATGGATTTAAGAGGCATTGATAAAATCCAAAAGAATTAAAATCAATTTAAAAAATGAAATGAAATTCGAGTGAACTTACACAGAAAAAACTGAGGGAAATAGGAAAAATTCAATGAAATTGATCAAAATTGAACATGAATTCTCGGGGAAAAAATCGATTGTTTGAACTTATTACATTAGAATTGAATTGAGAACAAATAAAGTAAATTAAAAAAAACGCTTAATGAGAATCTCACATTTATTGTTGTAGAAAACCTTATTGACTTTTGAGTGACTAGAATTGTTCCGTTTATTGAATTTTAAATTTAAAAGTGAAATTCACTACTGAATTTTGTGGCGGCAAAATATTTAATTGTTCTCGAAAATGGAAGATATTAAATAATATACATTGACCATTAAATAAAAAAATAATTTGATTGAGCAATTTGCATTTCGGAACATTCTGAAGAATTTTTTATCTTTCAAGTAATTTGAAAGGATTTTGAGACATTTGAAAGGTTTTTGAGACATTTAGAGCACATTCAACAGACTTTTCAAAATCGCAAGACATTTCACTAAACTTTTACAGGTTTTAATGGATTTCATAAAATTGGAGTAAATTTAGAAGAATTGAGATGGATTCATAATACTTTGAACTTCATAAGAATTTGAGTGGATTTCAATACATTGATTTTAATAAAATGAAAGTGGGCAGAATTTAAGACAAATTTGATATACTTCAAGTGAACTGAAAAATAGATTTTTTTTAAATTGATCAAACAAAATTCGAATAAGTTAAGAGAAATTTATGGAAAATTAGGAGAATTCGATCAAATTTATGACAATTCAAGATGAACCAAAAATTAATTAATTTAGTTTTAAATCAAATTTTTGTTGTTCAATTCATGAAACTATTGAATCAGGAGTGGATCTCTAAAAATAAATGGGAATTCCAACAAATTTGATGAAGGAATTAGGAATTCAATGTGAGTATATGGTATAAAAATTGTATGTATTAAAACTGAAGTTGTAGACATCAATTTCAATCGATTATATTTAAAACTTTTTGCTAGCTATTTTGATTTTATCTTCAAAAAGTGACTAAATAGTGATTTGAAAATAAATTGTTGAAGTGACTGTGTGGCAGTCCTGGTATTTCTAGAGATTGCAAACTATTTTGATATTTCAAAAGGTTCAAGAAAATGAGGCATTTTGAAATTGATTCTATCAAGTTTCAAGATATTTCAAAAGGTTTAAAAGGTTTAAAAAGATTTCGGAAATGGTCAACCCCTTATTTGTTATTTATTTATTTTATTTTTTTTTTTTGAGAGCATCACAAAAAATTGACTTAAAATTGTTTTTAGAAAAATTGAGAGAGTAAGTGACTGTGTGGCAACCCTGCTGACTTAAAAAAGTAATTTAGAAAAATTGACAATTCGACTATAGGTTCCAAAGGGTTATTACTCTATTCATAAATTTCTTAAAAGTACCATTAGATGTGACATAATAGTCGACATGATTTTTTACAGAATGGAGCCTCACCTGTTGTCATTTATTTTGCTCGCAATTAGTTTTCTCGACGATAATCGTATCTTTAAGCTTAGTTTCAAGTTTCAAAAGTGCTGTGCGGGTTTAAAACGCGGCCTAGACGAGCATTTTTGGGCTTTGCGCGCCCAGCTCGTTTAATCATAGCTAATTTACAGCTCATGTCTTCAACGATGCGCGAAACGCGAAAGTGATAAAAAATAAACGGACGAGGTGACCCGTACCCAAGGCATTGGGTGATGACGACTGTGTGCTGTAGGGATAGACAGATATAACAGGATGCGTTCCGAAATTCGCTGTTTTTCATAGCACAGCTGTGAAATGCTATTAAAATTTTTTTTCTAAATTGATTATATAATATCCAGGCAAAATCAATAATAATTCAATTGTAACTGATTGAATAATAATAATAATAATAATAATAATAATAATAATAATAAAGTAACTGCTTTGCCATTTTTCACAACTAGAATCGGAACGCACCCATCGTTAGAAGTTAGCCAACATAGTGCCGCTTAATTACAGAGAAACCTACAATTTTCATATTATAAATAAGCAAGGAACTGAATCCAGGGTGTCTACTCAAATCCCCCCAAAAAAATTTCTTGAGAATTTCAGGTTCTTTCCAGGTTTAATTTTTTTTCTATGGAATTAGAATTGATTCAAAGATAAGAGATTGGGAAGGTATATAATTTTTTCGCTAGCTTTGGAAATCTATTAAACATTTCAGCATTTTCTACTAATGAAAATACAAAAAGATCAAAGAGGAACGAAAATGAATAATAATCGCTTTTTAAAGAATCTACATCTTCTGTTTTTAATTACTGGAAATTAAGAATTTGTTTACGATATACTTTGATTGGTTGAAAGCTGTCAAATAATAGAAACATTTAATAATCATAGCTAAAACAAATACAGTGCTATAAGTACAAGTCAACTATTATATTTTTGTTTGAGAATTTATATTTAATAAAAAAATAAAATCTGATTGAAAATAAATTTATGTGTTGAAGATTCATATTTTCAATTTATTCCACTTTGTTGAAGATTTATTTTTTCAATCGTCATCTCTGATGGTTAAAAATCAAATTATTTAGTTAATACTTGCATTTTTTCGCTGGAAATTACTCATTTTCCTATCAAAGATTTAATTAGTTCATTCATGATAAAAATTTATATTTTCAGCATATAATCTAACAATTTTGTTAAGAATTCAAACTTTTTGGTTAAAAATTTAACTATCTGATTGAGAATTTTTTTTTGTTGAAAATCCAATGGTTTCGTAGAGGATTTGTGTTATTGGGTCGGAAAGTAAACAATTTTTTTGCAATTTTTCTTCCTCTTGAGTAGAAAATTATGCTTGGTTGAAAATTCGTCTTTGAGGTTTGGAAAACCATCTCTTTGGTTGGAAATTTTGAAATTTGATGGGAAATTCGTTCTTTAGTCTTTGAAAATTAATCTCTCTTAGTAGATTAGATTTATCACTCCATGTAAACCCTTTTCGGTTTTTTACATATCTATATTCCCCCTCCCACAGGAGATCGTCAGACATTTAACACTTCAACTCAAATCCCTTCCCGAAATCCCCAATAACCCCAACTCTGATAATAAGCCTCAAAGCAATGCCTGACGTACTCAATCCTATGGGATTTTTTAAAATCTCTGAAACCCCTACCGTCTGCAGCCGGATTTTTAATTTAAAACGCTCGCATTCGCCTGAACATTTGGTCAGAG
>WSXT02180485.1:0-21273 GCA_011762715.2 Neuroterus valhalla | reverse complement strand
GGCGCGTCGGGGCACCCCGGGCGTATCCTCCCCTTTTACACAAATCTAATACCTTCTCTGATGAGAATGTAAAAAGTGGTCCTTTGGTAAAACAAAGAAGATATTTTGACATTTTTGGAAAGAATTTTCACCTCCTGGTATCGAGTTTCCGATTTAAAAAAAATTGTCTCCTAAGACATGTGAGTGCATTTTTTGCTCCAAGAGCAGATTATGATAATTTTGTTGCATGCGGCATGTATCTCTTGTAGTGTATACTGAGTAGTTTACAAATTTTGCGGCAAGTCTTCCTGTCCCGATTGCAGTACCGGATTAACAAACTGTGAGCCCCGAGGCTATGACTTCTTCCTCCTCCCCCCACATAATTTTCAAGAGCCACTAGTGTGGAATAATTTCTCAATAAATAATAAAGGAACTGAATGATTTTACGTATGCATATACTTATCAACAATGAATAAAACGAGTAATCTTCGAGAGAATGTCAAGCACAAAGGACTGCACCTTCAAATATATGTCTTTATTATGCATTTGAATTTACAGTATTCACAATCCATATTCTTCTTCAATTATATTCTTTAGCCTTGATTTGTACAGAGATTTTTATAATCACGTCGTAATGAATCAAATTTACAAGGTCTGCGTTCGGTGAGAAGGGAGCTAATGTAGATAAGGGTTCGTTACTCAATACGTTTCTCGAGTAATTTTTTTCTCGCTTCAATGCTTAAAATCGCTCTCCGGGTGCATTGTTAGACATTATTCACAAGTGAATGTTAACTGTGATTTTCAGATTAGGAAGGATCATCATTAACCGTTTGTTAACAATGATATATAGAATCTTCCTTGCCAAATATTCATTTTAATTATCAAACATGAAGGTACGGCTTGATATGAATACATTCTCCGACCAACTGTTCTCGTACGTCGTTACTTTAAATTTTAATTAGATTGTTACTTAGATTTTGATACTTATTTGACACAATTGACACGTTTCTGAAGAGAAAAAGTAACAAAAGTTTGAGAAGCCCACTCTGACCCTGATTTCTTAAAGTTAATTTTGAAATTCAAGTGATGCTTTTATAAAGGGAAAAGTAAAAAAAGTTTGTATCCTTGTTCTCGATGATATAATTTTGAAATTCAATTGATGCTTCTCTAGAAAGTAAAAGTAACAGAAGTCTTATAAGCCGGCCAGGTCCCTAATTAATGATAGAATAAGTTTTAGATTCAGTTGAGGCTGTTTTTTTTAAAGTAAGAAAAGGCTAAAAGAGCTGTCAGTCCCTACATTCCGATGGTTTAATTTTGAACTGGAAGAGTATCAAAATTTGTAGGGGCAATGTCCTACCTCGGCCTACTGGTTAAGTCGCCACTCCCCAATTACCCACTGCAAATCTGCGGCTTGTCTCCCCTCGCAAAGCCTCTCTGGGCATCTCTTCCTCAGGAAAATTTGTAGGTCTGTCTTCAGAGTGACAAAAGTGAGGAAAGTCTCCGGAACGCAATTGTAAAATCTGTGGCTTGTCTCCCCCGCCGAAAGTCTCCCCGCGGCATCTCGCCCTCAAGAAAAATTTTAAGTCTGCCTCTGAAATAGAAAAAATGTGGCAAGTCTCCCAGAAGGACTCCCTTAAAAAAATTTTAGGTCTCCGTCCAAAAGGATGAAAGTGCGGAAAGTCTTCGGAACGCACTTGTAACATCTACCGCTTGTCTCCCCCGCTGAAAGTCTACATGCAGCACCCCTCCCCCTACAAAAATTCTAAGTCTCTCTCCAAAGTGACAAGAGTGCGGAAAGTCTACGGAACGAAATTGCTACATCTGTGGCTTGTCTCCTCCTCTGCAAGTCTTCCTGAGGCATCACTCCCCCTAAAAAATCGTAAGTCTCCCACCAAAGTGACAAAAGTGTGGAAACTCTTTGGGACGCACTCGTAACATCTGCGGCTTGTCTCCCCCGCTGGAAGTCTACATGCAGCATCCCTCCTCCCCCGAAAATTTTAAATCTCTCTCCAAAGTGACAAGAGTGCAGAAAGTCTACAGAACAAAATTGCTACATCTGCGGCTTGTCTCTCCCGCTGAAAGTCTACATGCAACATCCCTCTTCCCCCAAAAATTTTAAGTTTCTCTCCAAAGTGACAAGAGTGTGGAAAGTCTACGGAACAGAATTGTTAAATCTGCGGCTTATCCTACCCTCTACAAGTCTTCCCGAGGCATCACTCCCCCCAAAAAGACATAAGTCTTTCACCAAACTGACAAAAGTGCCGAAAGTCTTTGGAACGCACTTGTAACATCTGCGGCTTGTCTCTTCCGCTGAAAGTCTCCATGCAGCATTCCTCCTCTAACAAAAATTGTAAGTCTCCCAGCAAAGTGACAAGAGTGCGGAAAGTCTACAGAACACAATTGTTACATCTGCGGCTTGTCTCCCCCTATGCAAGTCTTCCCGAGGCATCACTACCCTTAAAAAATTGTAAATCTCCCTCAAAATTGACAAAAGTGCGGAAAATCTTTGGAACGCACTTGTAACATCTGCCGCTTGTCTCCCCCGCTGAAAGTCTCTATGCAGCATCCCTCTTCCCCCAAAAATTGTAAGTCTCCCTGCGAAGTAACAAAAGTGCGGGAAGTCTACGGAACAGAATTGTTCCATCTGCGGCTTGTCTTCCCCTCTGCAAGTCTTCCCGAGACATCGCTCCCCCTAAAAAATCGTAAGTCTCCCACCAAAGTGAAGAAAGAGCGGAAAGTCTTTGGAACGCACTTGTAACAACTGCGGCTTGTCTCTCCCGCTGAAAGTCTCCATGCAGCATTCCTCCTCTACCCAAATTTGTAAGTCTCCCTGCAAAGTGACAAGAGTGCGGAAAGTCTACGGAACTGAATTGTTACATCTGCGGCTTGTCTTCCCCTCTGCAAGTCTTCCCGAGCCATCACTCCCCTCAAAAAATTGTAAATCTCCCTCCAAATTGGCAAGAGTGGGGAAAATCTTTGGAACGCACTTGTAACATCTGACGCTTGTTTCTTCCGCTGAAAGTCTTCATGCAGCATCAGGCATCACTCCCCCTAAAAAATCGTAAGTTTCCCTCCAAAGTGAAAAAAGTGCGGGTAGTCATTGGAACGCATTTGTAACATCTGCGGCTTGTCTCTCCCGCTGAAAGTCTCCATGCAGCATTACTCCTCTACCAAAAATTGTAAGTTTCCCTGCAAAGTGACAAGAGTGCGGAAAGTCTACGGAACAGCATTATTACATCTGAAGCTTGTCTCACCTTCTGAAAGTCTTCCCGAGGCATCACTCCCCTCAAAAAATTTTAAATCTTCCTCCAAACTGACAAGAGTGCGAAAAGTCTTTGGAACGCACTTGTAACATCTGCCGCTTGTCTCCCCCGCTGAAAGTCTCTATGCAGAATCCCTCTTCCCCCTAAAATTGTAAGTCTCCCTCCAAAGTGACAAGAGTGCGGAAAGTCTTTGGAACGCACTTGTAACATCTGCGGCTTGTCTCCCCCGCTGAAAGTCTCTATGCAGCATGACTCCCCTAAAAAAATGGTAAGTCTCCCTCCGCAGTAACAAAAGTGCGGAAAGTCTCCAGAACGAAGTTGTTACTATCACTATCAAGGAAAATTTCAAGTCTGCCTCCAAAATAGCCTCATTATACTTTACGAGTAATTTAGAAAAAAGGAGGATTGTTTTACAGGGGCCTATGTAAAATGAACGGATAGTAGACAGTGAGTCCGCGAGGGAAACATGCCGCAGGATACACATGCCGCGAGGGATGCATGTTGTATGTGACTTAATATGGACCCGAAAAGTCATCTAGTTCAGAGAAAATGGAAGAGAAATACTTTTTTGCTCACGGCACATGATTTCCCAATTTTTAATGGTAACTTGAACAATAACTCTTCATAAGAGAAAAATATATTTGTAGCTCTGGAGTTGCAAAGAAAATTTGAAAAGTTCCCACAATATTGGAAAAAGTTGGAGAAACGACAAAAAATTTTAATAGGAACTTTGTGGAAGAATTGCCGTCATAAAGTGTATTTGAATCTATATAATTTTTTCAGGCAACATAATTTTCGCCGATATGACTCTCGGCCCTTTCGCAGCATCACCTTCACAACTGCTCATATAATGTATGTCCTATAAACGCACTGCCGGAGCAGGACAGAAGAACCAAAAAACTCCAAAATTTATCCGTCATCAACAGTAGTTTTCAAGGATAAACATCAATCGTATGAGCAATTGCGAAAGCTAAACAGGTATGTATACATTAATATATTTGACGAACCTTTTCTGCAGTACTGTTGTTCTCGGGAAACCCTTTTAAAATTAAACGGATTTGGAAGTTTTGTGGTACTTTGCTCCAAATTTGACAGTACTTTTTGGAAGTTGGATCCTATAGGTATTTGTAAAATAAAACAAAAAATGAAAATGGTATTGAACATTAGAAGTGATAGCAGAGAAGATAAAAAGGTCAAAAATAATAGGACTTTTTTGCTGAAGTTTTATTACTTCTTCTTAATTTGGAAGGCTTGTTTATAGCAATAATATCTTAAAAATGACACATGAATTTTTTCGAATGTTGAATTTCACATTTTCAATGCAAATTAAAGTAACTGAAATATGTTTCTTTCTAGGTTAAATTCTTCTCATCAATATGATTTAAAGCTGATGAAATAATATTAGAAGTTCTTTGACTCGAAACGAAGATTTGAAAAAAAAGAGTTTCATATTAGAATTCTGCTCATCAATATAGTTATTTTAATTAACATGGAAAATTTTGAGCAAGAGATGTGTAGGAGAAGGAAGAGTTTCGCAAAGCCATTAAAATGATCCGTCAAGCGATATCTTCACAAGGGCCAATTTTTATCCAAAATCGTTCGTTTCAGGCTTTTACTCTTTTTCTTCTATACAATCGCTCCCCAAACAACCCTTTCCTGGTATACACCTTTTGCTTCTTTCACATCTATGCATATTTTCATACAAGTTCTTTTGTTTCTACGGCTCTTTATATTTCTCTTCCTAAGGGTCTCATTCACACATTTTAACCATTTCTTCTTTGGTCCGCCTCTGGGTACGCTACCATTCAGGTTACCTAGATACACTTGCTTTGTTAATCGTTCTTCATCCATTCTTTCAACGTGACCAACCCATCTCAGCAAATTTCTTTCACTCTTGTCAAACAGCGTTTCTTTTACACCACATTCTTTGAGAACCCACTCATTACTTACTTTGTCCACTAGCGTTTTACCGAACATATTACGCAGAAATTGCATGCGTACCAAAACGTACCGGGGCCAGAGTAGGACGCCAAGAATATTCAGTTTTGATGCGGAGTTCATGAAGGTTCAAATCAGGGCTTAAGCAGGACGTAGAATGTCCAAAGTAGAACGAAAATTTCGCCTTGGGGGACCACACCCCGGAAATAGCCGTGCTAATCGTTGCTATATCCATATCAAGTCACCTGTGGCAAGCCTCCCGTACCGAATTCTCTTTCCTACGGCATCTCTCCCCAAGAAAAGTTCAGAGTCTTCCTCCACAGTGGCAAAAGTGTGGCATTTCTCCCTAACCCAAAATCTGCATTTTGAGTTTGTGACCTACATTATTTCCATGACCAGTCACAGGGGTGCTTTTCCGACTCCACGAGACTTTGGAAGAAGGAAAGGTATGTGATCTACATTACACTCATGGCCAGCAACCAAAAGGAATTTGAAATGAGAAACCTGAGAAATTTTGGTTAAATGTATCAAAAAGAGATCATTGGCCAGCTGGAGAGAAATCAAGTAATGCTAATTGATCGAAAGTGAATCAAAACTGTTTCTGGGAAATTGCTAGAGAGCAATTAACTCAAAGAGAAAGAAAGAGAGAGTAGCAGAGACAGTCGATCTGCCCACACTTAGCGGTATGTTACCATAATGGGCATGACGTCATTTTTAGTCGTGACTCTATTGCACCCATCCCACATTTTTGTATTACCCTCCTCTTCATATTTCTGGGGTCCCTTGATTATTAATATAAAAATGCGAGGCGAATTTCGGGCGATAAATCTGCGATGATGAGCGGCGCATCGCTGGGAATACCAATCAGCCGGTTCGACTAGATGTTTGCTCCCAATCTGCATAAAGATCGGGCATCGAAAATTATTCCGAAACAGACATTAAAATCTGCCTTGTTGGGATCCTCTCTCCTTCACGCCTAATACAAATTTATAAATTTCCTCAAACAAAACAACACGAATTGTATAATTTAGTGCTAATCAGAAAATACCACAATAATATCTGCTATATCAAAAAAAATGTGACCTTTTTTTAAAGATGTGATTGTTGTATTGAACATGGGTGTATTGGGAGCAAATAATATTAAATATCAAGTGTATTGGTCTCATCGATAAGATATCCATCCTTGATAATGACTCTCTTATGAAAATGCGAGGAAGTATAATGCAATAAACGCAGGTCACGTAGTATCATGTAGTGTTAAAAAAAAACCAAAGCAATCCTGGTTTTACATGCCACCATCCTTGACGATCATCAATTAACCATCACGAACCATCATTGATCATCGATTGACAAATTGACGTTGAGTCTCAAATCGTTCAATGCACACATATCAAGTATAGTCTGACGTAAATCACTAAACATGCACCTTGAGTGACTTGGGCGATAAGGCGATGCATGAAGGTGGTGATAAAAGGGTAAACCGAGGAGATAACGCGTGCAGTGTTTTGATGCTTACCTCGGGAATCCGATGCGAGGCGGCGAAACAGAAATGTTCTTCCCAGAGCGATAGTTTATCCCACTGGTGACATAATCTCTGCATTGACGTGCTCGACCACCTGCGAGACGGCAGCCATTTGCGATTTCACACATCGGCTACCACTAGACAGAGACGAATTAACTAGAGACTCTGGAACCCCTTTAGGCCCTCAAGCCTCTTCAACTGGGGAGCAACTCATTTAGAAAATCTACTCGTGTAACAGTTCACGCTTCCTGGATAGACTGATGTCGTATTCCTTCTTTCGAATGTGCTCTATAAATTTGAATCAGCGGTAATTTGGCTTTTTCTGCAAGTCAACGAAATGTCGCTGCGAAAGAGTGATTAACGAAGTAGAGATCACTGATCGAAGCCTTTTCCTCATCTTTTGTTGAAGCATTTCATTTTCTTTTCACTTTATCTGTAGCTTGGAAAGAAGAAATCGACCTAAAGGCACCTTTATAGTTTCGCGAGAAAACGACGGCAAAAATTGAGTAGGTATGGATTTTATCGCAGAACCACTTGATAAAGGCTAAATATTTCGATCAACAAATTTTTCTAGTTACATGAGACGGAGCTTATTCGATAGCAGATGTTTTTGTACATCTGAGGCTATTAAAACACCAAAATCGATTTTTGGTGCTCTTAGGTCGATTCCCTCCTTCCATGCCACATATGCAGTTAATTTTAAATGTTGGTAATTACGTGGTTTGAAACACTTAAAGGAGTTATCAGAACTAGTTTACATCCAAATATGCCCTTAATGTTGAAAAAAAACTTCTTGGAGAATTTGTAAACAAAATTTTGTTCCGTTTGCAAATTTTGAGAATATTTTTTTAACTCAATGTACATTACTTGTTTTAATTTATTTTAGCTATGATAAGGAGTGAATTTTTTCTCAAAGAAAAGACTAAATCATCTTCATTAACACTAAGACATAATTTTGCAACATTAAGAGATTAAAATTGCTAAATGTAAGCTCTTGTCTTTGTGGGAAAAAGATGATCTTGAGAGACAACTGCTTAGCCTGGAAATGTGATATTGAATTTGAAACTTCGTAATAGGAACTAACATCTGGTTGAGTTTTTATCTTATGTTTTTGATGATGTAGAACGTGCTATTATGCGCTTTCAAGTATGCACTTTTGCCAGAGATTAAAGGATTAAAGGAGATATGTCTGCGCTTCGGCGCGTGGCCTAAGATATGTATACACTGTGCAGTACATAGCACTCTGATAGTAATTCTATAATTAGTGAAACGATCGGCGTTTTGGGAACTGAGACACAAGAATACATTAGGAACATTCCCTCGAGTTCCTGACTCATCAAAAGCCAATCCTCCTCAGTCGGCCACTGACCAAGCAATCGATTGGTCCAAATGAATCACCAGACACTTTTACGTTCTCCTTTACTTATACAGAGCCTTACCAGTATTCTAAATGTTTTCACTTTTCTTCTTGCTATTTTAATACATGTACTTCTTCACATCGTTTCTCTATCACGTCAAAGTTGAGGTTAAAAGAACCAAAAAAGGGAATTTCTGAAAAACCGTAGCAGACGAAGGGAAAGTTTGGGATTTGAGATTAAAATACAAGATGGTATAAGATACTTGAATTCAAAGTATAGCAAAGTAATATATCATTTTTGCAAATATATTTATATTAATCAATTTCGGATTGTATCCTCACAATTCTGATTGTTTTTAACCACTAAAGATTCCATGTACGCAGGACCTCCTGGTGTTTTTTACAGTTAGAACAGTTCTAATTTTACAAATGATCATGTTTGACACGGTTCTGATCCCAAATATGAAATTTTAAGTGATATTGGAACAAATACAGCCGAACTTTTTGGTGTGAAAATTTTATGATAATAGAGTGAGACTCTCAATTAGTTAAACAAACTGAATTTTGCTTTGGGGAGATCTTGGATGCTTATCATTCTATTATTTTGAGGGGATCCAGTTGAGAACAAAAACAAATGGAGAAAAATTTGGGATTAACAAAATTTGAAACATTCAATATTTTCCGGAAAGAATGACACTGAGCGACCTTTCAATAATATTTTAAATTTTTTTAAATATGTGTTTATCAAGGATCCTCAGTGTACAACTTAACCAATAATAATTCATTTACAATGATAAAGCGTAACCGAGTTACGCTTACCCCGGAAGGGATATGGCTTAATGGTATAATAATAATTTTTTAAATCTGCCCGCTGCGCATTCAATTTTTTAATTTCTATTTTCATTTTCTACGATTGAAACAAAAACTACGCGTTCAATGAGAAAAATAATAACAAATTTACAGATATTTTTTGGATGGACAACTTTTCTCTATCAACCTTCTGTCTTAGCTTTCATCATTTTTTCAAAAAGTTTATTATTTCATTTTTATTGTTATTTTTCCTGATTGAAATGAAAACCACGTATTCTGTTGAGAAAAGATTTATAACACATTTGAAGATATTTTCCTGGTAAAGGACTTGTGTCTATTTCTTTTTTCCTAAGCTTGTGACAATCGTCCGAAAGTTCAAATTTTTCCTTTTTAATTTGGTTTTTCTTTCAATAAAGCAAGAGCTACTTTCCTATCAAAAATTATATTCTACCAAATTTGTAGATTTTTTCTTTGGTGCACGATTTTTCTCCATTCACATTTTCTCGTACCTTGCATAGTTTGACCAAAAAATGAAACTTTCTATTTTTCATCATTTTTTGTGTGACAAAAAATTTGATTTTTCGATTTTTCGAGGTAATTTAAACAGTTTTGGAGACCATCTTGTAGGGTTTCAAAGAAGAAATATTTTTTCCATACTTTGATTTCATATCTTCCGTTGTTTAGCTAAAAATTCTCATTTTTGTTTATATTTTCGAATTTGGAAAATGCCATAACTCTGACAATTTTGTTTTCATCAAAAAACACTATAGAGATAAATTGTTCCACTTATTATTCATTACAGTAAGCTGTACTTACAGTTATCGAGTCTTGAAAAAAATGGTCTCAAAAATTTTCAAAATGCTCTAACTTTTTGAATTTGTTCCCAAAATATCTGGCTAACGAACTTGACCTTCAGTTTCTGACACTGAAAGAGTGTAACAAAGGCCAATCAAATCGATTAGTTTTTTCGAAAGTTATCGTGCTCACAGACAGACACACAGGCATACAGACAGACATACAGACAGACGCATTCGTAAAAGGCTGTTTTTCGGGTTCAGGGGGTCTCAAAACGTGGACATTTGACAAAACCAGGGGGGGGGGGGGATCAAATTCTTCATAAGTCTAATACCTCCTCTGATGAGAATCTAAAAATCAGATATAAGTTTAACAAATCATAGAATAAAAATGGATAGATGAGGACAGCATAGGACAGGATATATTGCAGAAAAGAAGAATAGAATACAGGTTTGATATCATTCGTTTATAGAATAGATTAAGACGATTATGCTCTTTATTTAGATCCTACATTAAACACAATTTATTCTATCGAACGTTACACTCTACAGTTTATTTGTAACAAAGTAATCTATGTCAATCCAATTTATTATTATATATTCTATTTATCGTCCAACAATCAAGTAAATACCTGAAAATTCTGAGAACTGAAATAGGAAACCGAAAACCCAACGACCAAATTTGGACAAACGCCCTTTAATATTCTATTAGAAAGTAAAAAACATAAATACAAAAAATAGGAATGATAAATGAGTAAACAACCTCCATAACCCATTCTTTCTCTCTTTTTTTATTTTATTTTATTGTTAAAGATATTTCGGAAGTTATTGTTTTGTGTTTTAAAACATAATAAGCGTGAAAGAGAAAACTTGAGATGAATAAAAGAGGCAGAGGTGGTTTTGTTTGATTTTGTCTTTGAAATTTCAATAGAGACGTTTGAGGGTGTTTTTACAAATTTGGTCGTTGAATTCTTTGTTTTTTATTCAATTCCTAGGAATCGCAGGCATTAGATACATTCAAACAAAAGCGCAGAAATAGAAAGAATAGATAGGAAGGAGGAAATAAAAATGTTCAAATTGAGATAGGATAAGAATTCCATACAGAAATAGTAACGAATTAGGATAGTGTCTGTCGATTTTTCGGGAAATACAAAGGAATGTTTGGATCATCATGGGATATAAGTTTCTTTTCCTTCCAACAATAAAAATGCCTGTAAGTTTATTTTCATTAACTTCCATTCATTCTTAATCTGGTATATCAAGAAGAATTTCTTGAACGATTTCAAAATATCGTCGAATTAGAAACGGCGAGATGAACTTGAGGGAAAATATTTTTACAGTTTCAAGAAAAGCGATATTCGCAAGTATCAACAGAATCTGCAAAAACACTCTGCAACAGGAATGAGAAGAAGATACAAATATTTGTTTGCCTGCTTTAGGGGGGGTCAAATGAATTCGAATTTTCCTTGTTTTATCCAACTAGCGGGATCAATGAATTCTGATAACATGCAGACAGCGTTATGCTGATTCGTGGAATTCTCTTCTAGATTCGTCGAAGCTTAAACCGTGAAATCATCTCGACTGTCCCTTAAGATCGATTGTCCCCTTAGCCTATCAAAAGGACCTAATGGACATGCTATGTCTGGTAATCGTTTGTCTCGAATGGATCGACGACCGCCGCGCCGGAGGCTGCGATATTCTATAAGCATGTGTATAGTATGTACATATGTGAAATGACATCATTGGTCCACGGTGACAAGTGTTGCCAGCCAGTCTGGCCAGGATCAGATCCTACTTGTGATCCTTGGAGGCGTAAAAACCTCCTGGTCCCAGGAAAGAAAGGTAGAACGATAATAGCAATACAGTGGTATGTGTGGTCACACCCTTTCTGACCTCATATACTTCCACCTTGAAGTTTAAAAAATTGCACTCCTGAATTATTAAAACCTTGCATTTGTATTTTATCGAATGCCGGTTCTGTAATTTGATATTTATTATTTCAGTGCCCGACTCTAGGACTGAATAAATTAGGAATATTTCACTGTCAAGGCTTCTTATTTTATAAAAAATACAACTTGATTCAGAGGCTAGGGAAATATTATATTTAGGAACTCTGGATTCGCTCGGCAACATTCTTCTGCGAAACAATGAATTTATTTTTCAAAAAATCTTCTCTAATTCAGTGTGATTCATAGCGAAACTCTTTTCAGTTGCTAAGTAACTATTTCACTATTATCCTATTGTTTCCGATGACTGGCTCAAAATCCCTTCAATCTGTTGGCCAGTCTCAAATGTATGTACGATGAAAGCACGAAAGAGTATTCATTGATGCGTCCCACTCGAAGATTTTATGAGCGATCATCCCGTATAATAATTTAGTGCAAAAACGTACGCATGACAGGTCGAGCATCACCGTACAGATTTTCATTCATAAGTCAACGTCACGTTTGTCACGAATGATTGCACAATATTCTGTCCGAGAGAGCCGTTAACTGCAGCGCGAAGGCGTGGTGGTGGTCTCTTTTTAACGCAGAGCTATTAACGCATTATCTGCTACACAGAAAATGTGTACGCTTTACGTGTCATTTATTACACAGGTATGCGCGGCTGTGTAATGTATGTTCTCGAGCAATTGAGTTCGCACTTAGCTTATCGTTACATTAATTCGAATCTTGAAGGTAAAAAAAAACAAGACTGACATATGAGCATAAAAAGTAGTATCTTATTGATTGCGTACTCTTACAGCAATTGAATAATACTTCAACATAAAATATTACTATGTTGGAATTATTGAAAAATACACGGAGAAAAATGGGTGGTCAACCTGAACATCTAGAGTGTAATATTGACCATATTTCAGGTTCAACTATGGGACAGCCCTTTAGATGGTGTAGCGCACAATCCGTGGAGTGTCAAAATCTGAAGGTTAGCTTTACAATCCTAGAGTGTAAAGTTGACTATCCTGGAGTGTAAACTTGATTACGCTTGATAGTTTGAGTAATTTATCATATTATTGCGAATGATTCACAATACAGGCATGATATTATAACATTATCTTATATTATTCTAACCTTAACCTCGAAACTGTCTCTCTCATGAGGTATCGAGACTTCTACATTAGGTAAAATGAATACTCACCGATGTTTTGGATCCAAATCACAGCAGAAAAATCTCAATGCACTTCGAATGAACTCACAATTATGAAACGTAATAACATAAGTCACCTTACTCGACAAAGTTTTAACCTCCAGCGCGTCCTTTGTGAAAAATGGCGCTTGTTTCAACTCGCATGTGCAACACCCAAATTGGAGATGCCTAACTTGACAACTCCAGAGTGTAAATTACGTTATCCTAGATAGTAAGCTTTACATTCTGGGTTGGTCAAAATAAGCAAAATCAATAGATATTCAACTTAACCAACCTAGAGTGTCGATTCAATCATCCCTGGAAGTAAGTCTGATTTTCTGCGGATAATTCAGCTGAACATAAAAAAGAGCCTCTCTGAACGAAGAGAAAAAATGATAGATCGTACATGATACACTCTGGGAGGTCAAACTGACCATCAATATTTTCACACTCAAAGTTTGACACTCCATTTTTTTCCGTGTATGAAGCTACCAATCAATTTTTTGATGAGAATTCCTTTAAATTATACTCATTGTGTACGTAATATATGTTTATTCGTATTTTTGCATTGCACTGTATATGAGGCTGGAATTCGTGGAATGAAACTGAATATTTAATTTGCAAGAGAGATCAGTTATTGAGGCACAACTTGAAGAAAAATGAATGAATATTAAGGTATGATCAATCGCATTTATTGGCCGGCGTGAAAATGATATTTTTCAATGTTAGTATACATAGCTATTGAGAGACAAACTATAGGAGTGTCAAAGTGTCAATATACATGGGTCATTTCATGTCAGATTAACCACTAAAATTTGAATTCACTCAAAGTTATATTTTTCTCGATTTTAACACAGAAATAGAAGACACATATTTTTTTCTTTCAATATGATATGTGAAATTCACAAGCTATCATTATTTAAACTTTCTGAATCTAATTAAGATCACTTTGTTGAAATGCTCAAAAGTAACAATCAATTATTCATTAAAATTTGGATTTTGCAGAATACGTTTATAATTATTCATACTTTGACTTTGTAATTTGCGAAAAATATTCAGTATTTATCTATCTTGAAATTAAAGAAATTGCATTTTCAAAAAAAAGGTATCTCCGAAATGGAATTTCTCCCTATGTAATTTTGCAATATACTTTAGAGAGTATCTCATGAAAATTTTAGAGTGTACCGTGAATAAGTTTTTGAGGTATGAAAAATAATGCAAAGCCGTGTTACTTCGAGCGCGAGCTGCTGCATCGTCTTACTCAGTCTACCACGAGCATGCGAAGTCGGGTACGTTGACTTACGTTTTCGTGGATATTTTCCCAAAAGCTGCCAGTGAATGAACTTTCAATGAGAGTCAGCTACAGTTTTTTGTAATTTCTGTTAAATAAGTTATGTTTATCAAATTCGTTTTATGCATATGCAAGATTTTTTTCGGAAATAAATTTGTAGGGAACATGCATAAAACTATCTAGAAAGTGACAGAGATGATGAAGTTTTGATATTTTATCCCATTCATTCAAAACTTTTTCGAATCCAGTAAGGCATTCCTCATTTATTCTTTTATCGCGAATTAGCAGGCAATTTGTTACAAAAATGTTTTTAAAAATTTGCAAGATTGCAAGATTGTAAATTGTGATTTTGTAGAAAATGATGCCTTTGTTATCCAAAATGCTGTCGTTGGTGTTCATTGAAATTACGACCATGCAACGATTTTCCCAATGGTTTTTTTATATCAGAAAACATGGTTCAATTCAGCACAAGACTTTGGTTTTCATTTCGGACTGTAAAAAACACGACTCAGTCGCAGTTTAGGTATTTTTACAAGGATGCAATCTTTTTTTCGGACGGAGCGCCACAGCAATTCAAAAACGCGAAACATTTCTCAACTATTTATCACCATGAACAAGATTTCGGTCATTTTGCAAAGTAGCATTTTCAAGCCACAGCACATGGAAAAGGCCCTTGCGATGGAGCAGGTGCGGCTCTGAAAAGAAAAGCGCGAAGAGCAAGTCTACAAATGAGTGCAGAAAGGCAAATAAGTTCGGCATTGGAATTTTATGAATGGTCAAACAATGACGGGTGTTTTTCTAATATATTGGTGATTTACAAAAATGAACGAGATTATGAAGCAGCTGCTGAATTTTTAAAAGATCGATTTGAAAATTGCGTAGCAGTAAAGGGGACACAAAAGTAACATTACATCGAGCCCTTGCAAAATCACCAATTATTATTATTATTATATTATTATTATTTATCAGCATTTGGAACTCGAAAGTTAAAATTTACTCTTCTTGTCCTATAGATTTGAATATGTTAGCTCTTCAAAAAATGTACCACAGCGAGCTTTGAAACGAAAAGCGAAATAAAGAAGAAAAATCATATATAACGAGGTCATGATCTTGTACAAGAATTTCGAATAATAGTGAAAATGATAATAAAAATCTTCAGTGAAAACTTTTCATTTCACTGTTCTGTATATAAAATAATGTTTTCCTTTGAAATACTACAACTTACACGAATGATTGTTCATTCGATAATATAAAAAAGATTGCTTATGCATAAAACCAATTTGGTAGAAATAATGCATATAACAGAATTTCGAAAAAACTGTAGCTGACTCTTGTTCTAAGTTGATTGACTGGAAGCCTTTGGGAAAATATCCACGAAAACGTAAGTCAACGTACTCGACTTTGCATGCTCGTGGTAGGCTGGTTGAGACGATGCAACAGCTTGCGCTCGAAGTAGTAACACGGTCCTACATTATTTGTTATATCTCAAAAACTTATGGACGGTCCACTCTGAAATCATCGTTAGATACTCTCTACAGTATATTGCCAAATTACATAAGAAAAAAATTTATTTCGGAGATACTTTTTTTGTAAATGCAATTTGTTTAACATTTTTGCATGTTTCCCGTATGAATAAATACTAAACTTTTTTCGCAAATTACAAAGTCAAAGTATGAACAATTATGAACTTATTATATAAAATCCAGATTCTAATAAATAATTGATTGTTACTTTTGAGCATTTCAACAAAGTGCTCTTCGTCGGATTCTGAAAGTTTAAATAATGATAGCTTGTGAATTTCACATATCATATTGAAAGAAGAAAATATGTGTCTTCTAATTTTGTGTTCAAATCGAGAAAAATATAACTTTGAGTGAATTTAAATTTAAGTGGTAAATCTGACGTGAAATGGCCCATATATTGCTTTTTAACAATTTTTATACATTCAAGCGATAATCATATTCCTTTTAGCAATTAATTAATGTTTAGGCGTTAATTACCTTCTACACGATTGATTGTAAATAACAGTAGGCCGTCATTCAGTTTTACTTATGTCTCTGCCCGTCTTGTGTTTTCTTTCAGCGAATGGAAATTTAAATCATGCGCAACAGCAACTATGGAACATTCCAATGATGTCTCTGATCTGCAGTTCTAAGTAAAATGAAAGTAACCGATTCATGGAACGGAAAAACCAACAAAAATGGTTAATTATTAGGTGAGAATACAGTTTCTGTCCAAATACAAAAGCTTTCATGAGTGAAAAGACATTAGGTAAAATCATAATGAGTTTTGATGGTAGTTGCTGCGCTTTTATTCAGAACTTAACACCCTTTTCACGCAGAAGTTGGCTTCTATTATGGCGCTAGTTTCTTTCTTTAACAAATTCAATGATACAAAAAACTAATTTTCCGATTTTTGCAGTTAATGCCTTTTCCTTAGAGCAGCAGTGCTGTTACATGTTCTATTCAAGTTCTGCAATTGCTACTTGTCAAATGTTTATAGGTAAGGGTGTAAACTGAAAATAAAAATTTTCAATCTTTTAGAAGGTAATTTCGTCATTGATTATTATCCTTTAAAGTGATTAATATTGATTCATATTTTTATGCTTTGCTTCTTTTGGGAGGATACTCTCTCTCTCTCTCACTCCCTGCCGTTGTGGAGGCTTCCCGTTTTCACATTTCTTCCTTTCGCCCGTCCTCACTCTTGCTCGGGACACGGCGCAGCACACACTCGACGCGCCGCATGTGTGTATTGAACATGGACTTACACGTTGCGCGACAGTAAAGGCATTTATAATGAATAGTTCTGATAGTGATTCGTCTGAAAGTTCATGTCTACAGATAACACTTGACACTGCCAAACTTCAATAAGTTAGGTTGTTTGAAATTTGAATCTCCAAGTGCAATTAAATTTATAGTTCGTTTTCCTCCAATTGATGAATGAAATAAGAATCGAATGTATGATTTTCTTTTAACGCGAAAGAGCAAAGCTTTTGTCGGTGGTCCCGCGACCGCTCTACTTTTTTCTTCATTTTAATATTTTCATTATTACTTTATTGATAGTTTATTAATAAGCCTTTTATTAGAATATTTCTGATTATTTATACATATCTATATCTTGCAAGATTTAATTGGTAATGTTATTGAAGAAGAGCTCTGAAATAACAGTACTGCAGAATAAACTTGTCAATAAAAAATGGTGTGTGTGCAAATATATAGTAAAAGCAAGCAAGAATAAAATCCAAATGGAAGGAGATACAAAAACGCAGAATGATTTGAAGGGAACAAGAAACTATTTTGGAAATAGGTAAAAAAGTCTTGCAAAAGAAATACTAGCACTGAGGTAATTAGGATTAAGAATGCTGATGGTAAAATGGACTGGGACAATGTTAAAGACTGTATGAGTTATATTTTTAAGAAGCTCTATGAAGGTAAAGCCATCAAACACAAAAATCGTAACACAGTCAAGGATACGTTAGACGATGCCGATGTAGGTGGTGGAAGCAGAATCGGTATCGGCGACATTATTTCCGTAATTAAAAAACTAAAAAATGTGAAGGCTGATGGTGTGGTTGGTATAACCTCTGAAATCCTTGAGAGTGGTGGCGGATACTTATTTGTGTGGCAGTGTAAATTTATGAATATGTGTGCTGTGAACAGCGAAGTTGCAAACGATTGGAGGAGGGAGATTACCGATGAAGGCGACTGTAAAAGTTATAGAGCGATTAGCCTACTAAGTACTGTGGGCAAAGTATTCGCCAAACTACTTATTAATAAAGTCATGGGGATAACAAAGGAGAGCATCTGGGAGTTTAATGTAAATTCATGCGAGGAAGATCATGTGCGGATCAGATATTTAGCTTGAAATACATGTATAATCATAGAAAAGCGAGTGTGAGAGTAAATGGACAACTGAGGAATTGGTGTGATACTAAGCACGGCATTAGGCAAGGATGCCTTAACGCACTGCTCTCACGACTGCTCTGCACAGTACGACTTCCTTTCAACTAACCTCAAACGTGAGACGTAAGTCAACGAGAAAGCTCGGAAACCATACTCTAATTACAAATAATATCGTGTGCCTTGACAGTAAGTCTTTTTACGGCCATGGTATACAATATACTATTATAGCTTTAAGTAGGGTTTTACGTCGAACGCTTCAATTATGAACAATTAGAATATAAATAAACACGTGTAGGATTTTGCCGGGTAGTCTTAATTGTGTAGAGGTTTGCCGCCTTATGTTTATTTGAGCAGAATTAGTATAGCCTCTTACATTTTGTAGTCTATTGTAGAAGCGAATTAAAGTTACTTTTTTGTAGGTGGATTTAATTTATCTAATTTGTCGTTTTCCAGGCCTTGGTTCCATTTCCGTACTCGGAGTTGGGAGATACACTTTTGAAGCAGCGGGCGACATTTGCGCACATACAAAGTGACTGGCAATTACTCGTCTCGGGGGCGTCTCATATGCAACTCGTCTATATGTATATGTATTTGCACTCAGTGTGAGCAGGAAGAGAAGGTGCTTTCATTTGTCGTGGAAGTGTTAATGGCCCGAAGTAAGAAGTTCTCGACAACAATGCCAACCGGAGCGTCGAGTGGGCGCTCAAGATATGGGCCAGTCTACCGCCCAGGAGACTACCCTGCCTGACCAACACGCTGTGCGATTATACGAGACGTAGAATTGTTTGCAATTTCACAAGGAACAAAGAGGAAGGACCTACACCTTCGAATAATGGTCCTGCGAAGCGATCGTCAAACCGAATGCTTCAAAAGTGAATTGTGGGAAATTAATTCATGGCCATATGGCCATATTTAAAGTATTCAAGGCTCGGCAATTTGAATTGCATGCATATTTGTATCGTATTGTTTTGTCCGATCCGGGTAGCTAATCAATCGCTCTCTAGCAATCAGCCCAGGTAAAGAGCTTCTCAGAGTTATCGTACATCACGATTCACACATAAATACACAAATTGGCTAATAACCTCATCCAAAGATCTAGCACTCTCCAGCAGTGAATTTCGACATCATAATTTTTTCTTGGAGTCTGATTTCTGAAGATAGGTTTTCGCCTTCGCTATGCGTATTCAAGTGTCTATGAAATCAAGAATAACTTATGTGTGGGAATCTGAGATCTTTTACTTTTACTTTCTTTTATCAGCTTTGCGGAAGACATATCCACGTTGAATCTTGAGAAGCTTCACCGCACCAATTGAGGCACTCACGTTGGCGATATCCAGCAGGCGACGATAGATCTACGTCCGCCCTCGGTTTCATGGGGCACCATTGCCCTGGGAGTGAGAGAGAGAGAGAAACCGCGTTACTTCTGTCAGGCAGACTAGTGGCTATACTGCGTCCGGTACTGATTTAAGCCACGTGAGAACGATAGTAGAGTCAGTGTGTGGGAGTAGTTGCATCGACAATCGACATCTTCTTGATCGCTTGTTGTAGAGAGAGCGTAATAGTCGCTGCAGGAGACAATACTTTTCCCGGTTCTTGAACACGTGGGCCACGTGATTCACCAGGCAAAAGAGCATCGAGACACGTATAGAGTGCAGAGTACCCAACTACATACACGATTGCACACACCTACATGTCGTGTAAGCGCGGAGTCGTAATCGCGCTCGTAAAATTAGAAGCGAATTTTAAAGCGGCTTTTATGGTGTCTTTCAAGGACCCTGCAACAAGGCGATGTCAATCGGTAATAATTGTTATTTAATTCGATTTTTAACAGCAACAGTTTAAGGATCCTTTTTATTCAAAATAATGCATGCAGTTCCCTGTATAGAGGACATTATTTTGTTTATGCATTTCTTGTTTGATAAATTTAGGATAATCCTTAATTGAGGTTATGTTCATTCCGATCGTACCGTGTAGTGCAAAAAAGATCCTCTTATGTTTATTATTATAGGGTATCACTCCAACTCACGCTTACACAAACAATTAAATAATGTAGTTTTTTCTTGTTTTTTAACAAGAATTAAATTGACAATAAAAGTAAGTACCTCGTGCAGGGGCGCCTAGAACATATCTGAGCCCGGGGATAACTATGCACGGCCTCCTCCACCGTCCCCCACCCACAATTCTGAAATTGAAATTTTGTTGAGAATGAAAACTGCGGGCCCGGGGATATCGCCCTTCCCTATTTCTACGGCCCTGACATCGTGACTTGTGACAATTTCTCTAGGAAAGTTCAAGATCTACATAGAGCTTTTCTCCTGAAAATTCTGATCTGTCTTTGATCTTACTCTCCTCACAACGAATTGCCTAATAGTAAGGGCATATAACGCTAACTTACTCTCTAAATTTTAATGAGTGAATAATAACTTATTATCAGTTGAATTCTAGTAATTCCCATATCCAGAACTACACTACTAACAATTAGTAGAAATGTACTGTTCCAATTAGTAAAATAAAAATTACTAATTGATTCAGTTATCTGGAAGGATAGGGGTAATATTATCCGCCAAATATGATATGCCAATATTTATTAATATTAATGCCAATATATATTAATTTATTGCCAATTAATAATAATTAATTGCCAATATATATATTAATAAAACGATTAACAAAACAGAAAATTATTCGCAGAAAATTTTCAAACACCGAGAATCGAACCCTCATCGCTTAAGTATAAACCGCGCGTTTTTACTTTTTACGTTAAAAAGTGTTATGAAATGAATATCTGGAATTCCTTGAAATCAATAGAAAAAACAAGGATCCAACAACCAAATCTGGATATAAACCCTTAAATTTCTCAATTGCAATCTCAGAGAATAGCTTCAAATGAAGAAAAGGATTAGATAATGAGACGGAAACCTCTAAAATCCCTTCCTTCCCGTTTTTTCCCTTAGTAATATTTTAATTTATTGTTTAAACAATATAATCACAATTTGAAACATCTGCTGATGTTGTGATGCTCACTACACACCTTTATCTGGGTAAGAAATGCTCCACCAGGTCAAAATCTTGCTGAGTTCCTCAAAAGAAACATTTAATGATTTTGATCCAAATTTGGTCGGTGGATTCTTGGTTATTATTTTTGTTTTTGAAATGAATTTAAATTAGGTTTTTCTCAAATGTTTTTATTATTATAATTATGCCATTAGGCCATATCCCTTTCGGGGTAAGCTAAACTCGTTTACGTTTTATCATTGTAAACGAATTATTATAGGTTATTTTTACACTGAG
>WSXT02180474.1:0-21275 GCA_011762715.2 Neuroterus valhalla | reverse complement strand
AAGAGATTAGCGAATCTTGCTAACGAAACGTAGCTAATGTGACAACCAAGATCTTTGTCTTATTTATCGACCTTCCCCAGACTGTTAAATTTCACATTCCATTATTCAATTCTGCAAAAGAATATGGTAAAGATACCACTGTTGATAGATGTATATAATCCATGCTGCGTAGTAGTAGGTCTATCTTTTATTCAAATAAGACTGAACTCATGGCATTTATGAGACTCAGGAATCTGCCTGATCTTATAAAACTCAAGTATCATGACAAATAGGTCGATTTCCCCACATCAGATTAGAACTTATTCTAAACCCTCAGCAGATCTGAAAACTGCATGTCGATTCGATAGTAGGAAACATCAGAGCAGTTTTTTGAGTGAGCAGAGATACTATTGGGAAAATTTGAGCACGAAAATTCATGATATTCTTATTGTTATATAAGGTTATTATCAAACTGCTTATAAATAATGCTTCTTCATTCCTAGTGCCCAGAATATTTTTGGTTGGTTACAGAAATCAGCGCGAAAGCCTTCAGAGCGTCTGCCGTCTGAAAATCATCAGAGCATTAGGGAAAACTTTAATATCGGCATTGAAATCCATTTTGGGCTTGTCACTGCTATAACTTTTGAGTGAGCAGATGGCTACGATGGAAGCATGCCTAATTCCTCCTAGAGAAGGTGTAATAGATGCCGAGTCAATCGAACGGCATGCCAAAGTGACGAGTGTATTAGCAAGGGCTGGAATCCTTCATATTCATTCTGACAGTAGGATGAAAGAATACAAATTTTTCAAGCCCCTCAAGAAGATCTAACTAAAAACGCTGCTCAAGACTTAAAGAACTATTTAGAGTAGATGGTATAGTGCAATAGGTTAAATACAGTAATTTTAGTTCTCAGGGGTCTTGATGTCCCAGCCTATCTGGGTATTATCGAGTCGAAGGGGATTTATCACACGGTAGTAAAGAAAGCCTTATAACTGCTTCCTCTGCAATACTCAGATTGGTTCTGAAGAGGTCTCTTTACTTGGTGAACAGAATAGGAGCTGTTGAGACTCATGCTCTCCCTGCCCAACGTTCTCTTTTGGGTTCATCAAATGCTCAAACACTGTCCTTGATTGGGAATACAGAACTATTTGCGTTGAAATACCTCAGCATTAAATGCACGACATTCATTCGGCGATTGAAAAGGTAGTTATTGCACGTCAAATAGGTAGTAGCGGCGTTGTATATGTCAAGCAACTGTATGTTTTGCAAGTCATATAGTTGAAACACTATTTTATCAACGAGTGAGATGTTGCGCTTTACCAACCCATCTGTGGATCAGATCTGGATTACACGCCATTGAACTTTTCCACAGCGGGAGTTCTGTTTTCAGAAACGGATGGATTCATGATGGTGATTCAGTACAGGGTTGGAAGCATCAGAAACCATCGTTTCTTTGTATAAATAGCGAAAAATCCATTAGTCACATTATTTATGGCTGATGAGTGATGGCTTAGAGATACTGAAGTCACATGCATAATGCCACAGCAGGCGTTGAACATCAACAACTTGACCAACACCTGAGACTTTCAAAAGAATAGATGCCTTCAACGGATTTATTATTGCTCTTGTTTTAGAAGACCAAGACAATACCTTATACTAAGATGATATTTTTCCTATAGGATTAGAGTCTATATCATCTTCACTGCGTGTAAAACTGACAGGAAATTTTAGGCACCTAATGCAATCAAGGTCCATAAGAACAGCAAGCGAGGCATGGAGTAAATACATCATAGGACGTACCACAAGAAAAGAAGGCTCAAGGTCGAAAAATCAACAAACGTTCTTTCTTTCCTTTAGAAGGTGTTTGACTTTGTTATGGCTAGATCAGCTTGTAGCAACAATAAAAGTTTGCCGTCGTGAAAATGATAGGAAAACATTCTTATCCTGCCTGAAATTACCAATGACCTTGCATCGAAGGTAAATACGTATTCTTTTACAGACCCATCAACCACGAGAGCTAAAATGTTTGTTGCATTGAATAAATGTAAACTGAAATCGTACACGGATATTCGTGGGTGAATTGTATGCGTAGATGATAGTTCCACATTTTTTAGTAAATTACAATCTTCTTTAGAGTAAATTATTTAACTCGAGTGTAAACACACAATGCATAAGAATAGTGAAGAGCATTAGGACGTGGCTAAGGTGTCTCTTGTAAAGCCTTGTCTTTTTAATCAAACAATCAGCGAATGAAAAGATTTTCTCCCGGGTGTCGGACTAAGAAAAATCTGAGTCGATCATTCGATTGGAGGTAATGTACTAGAATGAATGCTCTTGCTGAATTTTGCAGAAATACCCATCTGTAGATCAACATTCAGATGGGAAGAATGGTGAAAATATATGACGAAAACAATGATCCTCTACAGGGGAAGCAATCTTCCAATCCCTAAAAACACTTTTGTCAGAAGCCTGCTAGGAACTTCTAGGAAATACAATCACGTGAAGGGATTATTCGAAAGCTCAGATTACTCCGCACTGGTCTGTTCAGAAGAATTGTCTGCTGCAAAAATCGCTGTCGCATCGAAGTTTCAAATCCTTCCGAGCATTCATGTCGGTATCTTGGCGCTCTAAGCTTATCTCGGGTCAAAGTCGTGTATCAAATGTCCTCTTCTTTGTTGGAGAAATCTGGATTTTGAGACATTGCAAAGGTAATTTATACAACCTTCTCCAACAGAGTTTGGGAGATACCTACTCATACTCCAGGGTATGTAATAAGACAAGAACTCAGTCGAATCGTAACTAGGCATAGTATACTGAAGATGTCCATTAATTGGCTGCAGAAAGTTTTGAGTATGAGAGAAGAAATTCTTCCTAGAACATTTCTTCAGAGTATTCAGGTTATGGAAGACGGTGGTGCGGCATCGCACAGATCTGATTGGGTTTTTCAGTTTGCAAGCCTGAAACAAACCTGAATGAACATTATTTCTGGTGAATGGAAGGCTTATGACCTGCATTCGATTTGATTGTTTTGCAGTCCAACAAAATGTTCATTTCAGTCAATTCTGAGATTCATTTTAGAGACCTAAACCTTACCAGGCTTGAGCATACCTTTCCACAACAGGTGCTGCCTTATCTCTGGATTGGGCTAATGGTACCTTAGTTGTGGGATTCCCTTCAGATTGGTCAGGCCTACTTTGCAAGGCTTGTCTCCTGTCATCTAATAAGGGAAGTTTCTCCTCGGAGGATCTAAGCTCTAGATTTGCGTCGAGTCAGCTTCGCTCGATTCGCAATCAGGGAGTGGAAGAGAACTTATTTCTTCTCCAAGCAGGGAGCACGATGTATGAGAACCAAGGTCAGAACGTTTTAGGTTATCAGTAGATCTTCCAGTCACTGGTGGGTTCTGATTTGCATTGCTGAATTTGCTGAATAAAACAAAACTTTGTCTTTTTCCTTGACAAGAACTTGTCTGGAATACGGAAGGTGGGCTCATTCACAACCTTGCCCTAGGATGAAGCAGAAATTTGAAGGACACCACTTATCGTAGTTATGATGTTAATTATGGTTTTGCATAAGAAAAGTAGATCTGAATTACATAAAAATTTGTTCGAATTATATATTAGAGAAGAACATTCGCTCCATCCAGACAGCTCTACTTAATTATTTAGTATTGAAATATTCATTTACTAAACTATTCAACTCGGTTGCGTCAAGCTATATTGTGGGACTTTGAGAATTATTTTCAGATTTGCGATGTAACTCACAAATTCGAAAAATTTCAAGATCAGGTACAACTTTCAAAATATCTCGAAGTCTCACTAAATCCTTGGAGCTCCTCGTATCAAATTTAAATATTCGGAGTACTCCAGCTGGACTCTCTTTCCGATAAAACAAACATTTTGGTGATAATTTTATTCTGAAACTCTTAGAAGTATAATAATTAGTGTATCTTGTTATAAGCGCATGTTTATTCTCTAAACATAAAATAAGGCTCTGTCGAAAGTATATTTCATGAGCGCCCTTCGTATTGTCGGGTTTGAGTCGACTAAAACTTGTTTCAAATTAATCTATTTTCAATGTTACGGCATTGTAAGTTGCTTTTATGAAACGCTTTATTGATTCAACTCAATGCTTATGTCTTCATATGAAGGATAATTTTTATGAATGATAAGATAATGGCAAGTATATATATACATACAAGTGGAAATGCTCAAGATTTCATAAGTCACAGCTCAAAAAATTTTTCGCGAATCCGTTTTCTGTGTTCGACAAAATGAAGACTTTTCTTTGTACATTGCTCTTTACTTTGATGATATTGCTCAATTATGTTGGTAAGTTAAATGTACATGAAATTCTTACTGAAATATAACACTTGAATAATTATTTATATGGAAACCGTTTGGGTAGAAAAAGTTATCATGATACCAATTTTTCAAAGTTCCTTCAATCTTTTATTACTCGAAGCGATAAGAAAAAAAGTGATCAGAATCTTGATTTTTATTATTTGACCTATTCCTCCGATAGAACTGAAAGTTTAATTTAATAAACCTGATTAGTCATATTGAATGAAGAGAGAACGACAAATATAAGTCATAGGAGTTCTCGGAAAAATACTCTTTCTTTTCTTCCGTCACCATCATGGTTTAAGGTCGCTTGAAGCATCTCAAGGTCGAAGTTAATGTGCTCACGAGTTTTCGATACCTCAATCAAGTCACAAAACTTATTGACTTATTTCTTACCTAATTAGGTAAGTAAATTATTCTCAATTTACTTACTAATTTCGTATCCACTTCCTGAATCGATCATTAGAATTCTGGGACAGTGATAAACGGAATTCTCTACAAAAATGGCATAATTTATAAACTTACAAGTCGAATTTTGGATCATAAAAATGCATTTAAAAATTATCAAGTTAGTGTTCAAGCAAATCACCTTACCATTAAATGAATATTCAAATATCTCTTCAATAAGAACATATTCCTATTAAAACGATGAATTTCCAACGGAATGAATACATTCCGAACCAATTGTTGAACTTCAAATTCAATACTAATATTTCTCCGATTTTCATAGGAAAAGTCAAATTCTGGATATAAAAGTTAGAGTTTCAATCATAAAAAGGAAAATCTATTAATAATATCATTTTACAATGAAGCCAAATCCCTTTCGGGGTAAGCGTAACTTGTCTGGTTCCAGCCCCGATGTACTACTGGGAAATAGAGAATTGATATGGAAAGATTTAAAAGTGGAATTCACATGGGAAATTTTGATTAAGGGATGTGTATGAGAAGGAAGCAGGGATAGGTATTAGATCAGTCTCAGAATTCATTGCATGTTTTTTGCGGACAGAAAAAAACTCTTTCCGTTTTTAATATTGATATTAGTATTTTTTATTTTATTTATTCATTTCTTTTAATAATATTTTTTTTTAATCCAGAAGCTTCGCTTGATATGCGGGATTTTTAATAAAGAGAGGCTCTAATTGAATTTTTCAATAGAATGATTATACGCGAGGCTTCTTCGTGAACATGAGAAGTAAGATTTGATTAAAACAATACGCAGCAAAAAAAGTCCTAGCTATTTCCGCTTTAAAACGACAAACTTGTCCTGTGCAACATCGCTCCGACATGGAGCGCTTCCTGATCTCTCTAGCAAACATCCCGTAAAATATTTTCGCGAAGCCATTAAAATAATCCACTAACCGATATCTGTACACAGGCCAATTAGTATCCAAAATCGTACGTTTCCGGCTTGACACTTTTTTTTATGTACAATTGCTCTTCAAACATCTCTATCCTGGCATACATCACTTGCTTCTTTCACATCCATGCATTTTCTCATACAAGTTCTTGTGTTCCATCGACTCTTTATATTCCTCCTCTTGCGAGTCTCATTCACATATCCTATCATTTCCTTCTTTGGCCTGCCTCTGGGAACGCTACCATTCACGCTACCTAGATACACTTGCTTTGTTCATCGTTTTTCATGCATTCCCTCAACGTGACCGAACCATCTGAGCAGATTTCTTTCACTGTTGTCAAAAAGCGTTTCTTCTACACCTCATTCTTTGAGAACCCACTTAATTCTCACTTTTTCTATCAGCGTTTACCGCACATATTACGCAGACATTGCATGCTGATCGCGTTGAGTTTATTTTTGTCCTTTTCTTGATACGTCCAGGTCTCGCTATCGTACAAGACAATTGGTGATAGCCCAGAATTATATATCGCAATTATCAACTTGTTCTATCCGCTCTCCATTTAAGGGGAATATTGCAATTTGGTTCTGCATCCTTGATTTCAAACACCATTATTTTTGTCTTATTGACGTTAATATTAAGACACATGCTCTCCATGCTGGTATCCAGCCCTCTTCAAATAGAGCCATTCTCAGACAGTTGTTCATGTATATATTAAACATTCAAGAGAACATACCGCATCTTTGCCTGCCTTCCTGACAAATATCAAACAAATCGCTCAGGTGTCCATTTACTCTCACACTGGCTTTGCTACCATTACATTTTGCTTGCATTCCTCTCGGAAGCCACCCAGTCACTCCGTATTCTTCAAGGACCTCCCATAGTTTAGCTCACTGTACCTGGTCGGAAGATTTTCCCAGATCAACAAATGCGCAGGAGACTTTTTTTCTTTATTCTGAGGCTTTTTTCCGTGATCTGTTTTAAGCTAAATATCTGATCCGCACATGATCTCCGTGACATAAATCCACATTGAACTTCCCAGATCCTTTCCTTTTTCACTCCCATGACTTTATTATAGGTTTTTCGGTAAATATTTTTCCTGCAGTACTTAGAACGCTAATCGCCCTACAATTATTGCAGCCTCCTAGATCACCCTTCTCCGTGTAGATTAGGACAATAATCGCTTTTCGTCAATCACTTGGAACTTCGCTAATCACAGCAGAAGTATTTATGAATTCACACAGTCACACAAACAAATATCCGTCACCAAACTTAAGCATTTTAGAGGTTATACCATCCACAACGCCAGCCTTGCCATTCTTTCGTTTTTTGATTACGTATATAATGTCGTCGATATCGATTCTGCTTCCGCCACCTACATCGGAATCGTCTAACGTATCCGTGTCAGTGTCACTGTTGTTGTGCTCCGCGGATTCACCTTTATACAGCTTCTTGAGAAAATCTCGCATACAATCTTCCACTTTGTCCGAATTCCATACCATTTCACCGTCAGCATTCCTAAATCCGACTACCTCAGTGCTAGCATTCCTTTTTCTAGTCTTATTAACCCATTTCTCATATAGTTTTTTTTCCTTTAAAATCATTTTGCATTTTCGTATCTTCTTCCGTTTTGATTGTATCCTTGCTCTCTTTTACTGGTATATTTGCTCTCCTCTTTTGATACCTATGATCATTCATGACCCTAGTCGTTGCCTTATTGCTAAGACCTCTAGTATGCAACATTCTTGAGTACGCTTCTTTTTTCTCGTAGACTGCGACGCGTTTTCCATCATTCCACCATGCATCACCGGACTTTCTTCCTACAGTCGCAGTACCACAAACCTCCGGAGCTTTCTCAAAGATTCCATCCCAAAGTATTATCCAAGCACCCTCTACTTTTTGGTTGCCTAATTCTTTCTTCCAATCGTCTTTGTGATGCCCCTAATATTTATCTAGCTTTTCTGGAAATATTATTTTTACTTCTGGTTTTTGCATATTCTCTTTTCTGACTCGCGTCAGTTCGAATTTGAAAAAATTCTTCTTCTTCTTCATCCTTGACATAGGTTTATTCTTGAAACTATAAGATAATGATCCGATCCACGTTCAGAACCTCTCATAGCCCTTGTATCTTTTACAAGCCCTCTCAGTCTTTTATCTGCTACAACAAAGTCGATCATACTATGGCTTTTGCCTCTGCACCATGTATACATGTGTATCATTTTGGGCCTAAAACAGGTCTTTCTAATGAACAAACCCTTTTCTAAGCCCAAAGTGATCAATATACCTCCATTTACATTCGTTTTTGTGTCTCCGAAATGATCAAGTACTCTGTTTGTACATTCAGGTTGCACACCAACTTAACCGTTCATGTCTCCGAGTAATATTATCCTTTCGCCTGAATCACATCTTTCTTATGCATCAATGAAATTTCGAGAGAACTTAGAAGGGCCGAAACATGGTTTTTATCCTTGAATAGTCATGAAACTTCGGCGCTGAGAGCTTCTCTTATATTGGAATTTGTCATTTCTTTCAACAAATACTAAAAACATGTATCTCCGCAAATACTAGAAAATTGAATGCGTGCAGAGAAAAAAATGTGTTCCTCATCACGTCTCCCCCAAGAAAAAGAAATGGTTCTTTTATCCACAAATGTTATCTTGTCGAGAAAATGTGAATGTTTATTAAAAAAGTATTTTTGTATAGTGGAAAACAAATTCTAGAAAACTTCACAATGCTGTCCAACAAAATATACTTTTTTACAGAAGATATATTATTTAGAATGAGAGTCAGAAACAATCATTCTTTTCACAAAAAATGTTGCTATGAAATAATTATATTTGCAACCATGAATAAAAAAGTAAACACTCATTAAATAGTCTTTCTAGGATTGACTGAGTGGTTAAACTGTCCACCAAAAACTATAATTTCTCAATTCTAAACAATGGAGTTAATTTTTAACCAAAGAAATTTTCAATTCCGAACATACAATACTTGATCACGTTCAAACAAAAAATTTTCGGCGGTTGGAAGGAATTCTACGAGTTTGCGATTCTGAGATTCGAAAAATCGATTTGAAAACAAAAAAAAAGTTCTTGCGTTATCAGATTCAAAAATTAATTTATATCCAGAAGAAGACAAATTTTTATCATATTCTATTCCAGCGATGAAACCATATCCTTTATAAACAGTTAAATCTCTAGCCGAAGCGATGAATTTTTCCGACAGCGGCTGAAGGAGTTCCTTTTATCACAGATGTCAAAAATATACGTTTTTTCGGTTTTCAAAAACTACCAGGAATAACCGAGAACCAATAACACCATTTTCAAAATACATTAATTTTCAATCAAATTGTCAAAAATCAACAAGATGAATATTCCACCGGAATTGATAAAAATCGAATAGAATTTTCGGTGGAAGAAAGAGCGGTGTACAGAAAAAGTGTTCTGTTTTTACAGAAAGTTGTATTTTATTTCTTGATTAAAAATCTGGTGTTGCAGTAGATTCCTCAGTTTTGGGATGATGAACGGAGTATGTGTAAAGATTTATAAAGATTATGTATGACGTGAAGTGTGAAAAATGATAATTCAATGAATAATAGTAATAAGAACAACAATAAATAGAAATAAATTCAAATAAATGTTTATGTAAAATAATTTTTCAAGAATTATTCCAACGATCGAACTGTTGTTGGTCTGAAAAGAACCGTATGTTTTTAATGTAGATAGGCCAGGGAGGGGGGAATTTCGTTCCTTCCTGAAGGAGTATTGAGGTTGCTGAAGGCTCAAAAAATTTCTCTATTCATATCTAGGCGTGATTCAGCACACACTCCAAATTGTGCAAGACATTCGGGTAAAAACCCTGCACCACCTGAGTATCGCAGAGTCGCGCCAGTTTGTGAGAAATCCCAAAAATCGTCTGAGTTGCTCCAGAGTTTTTCATGAGTATAGCCATATCCAAAAATAAGCTAGGTAGGGCAATAAAGTTGAAGCGACAGTCGTTGGGAAAATCTCAGAGATTGTTTTTGGGGAAAGCTAGAGACTGTAATCACCGAAAGGTTCTCCGGGAAGCAACTGTCCTTTGGGGAAATGACACAAGCTTATAGCATCAATCCAGCAAGTGCCACGACATATCTCTGGCATGCGGGTATGGCTCTAAGGTTACTGATCAGTAGAGGAATGGCAGCTTCAAGATCACCGATGATAAGAATAGTTATTTCGACCGAGTATCCTTGTTGATACCGCTGCAGGTGTCCTCTGAGAATTCTGTACCTATCCCGTAGGGGCGCGATATCGGATCTTACGTGTTGGATAGGGCCTAATGGCGGGATATGGTCGTTTCAGTAGATTGGGCCCTCCTTGTTCCCAAAAAAATACTTTACCCCCCCCCCCCCCCCCAGAGCATTCGGCAGGGCAGGATCGCGGCAAACGCCATAGAGAGCGCTAAAGATGTTGGTAAAGCACTCTAAAGGCCGCATTCCGTCTGTATATACACGTTGTTCCTGAGTGAATAGGACAATCCGAGTTATTCAGCATTATTCACCGATACTTTGATAAGAGAGCCATCTTGATGGAGTAATGCACTCTCCTCACTTCTCATGTAGAGGTTTAGGATACGGTTTTCAGCTGCTTGCTCTACGACTTCGTGGAGGAATGCTCCTTCTCCAGTTATTTCGTGAGCCAGACTATTGCCAGCAGAGGATCTCTACCGTTTGCGACGATATAAGTGGCACTTATGATAATTTGGTTGTAGAGGCATTGGAGATCGAGGAGTCTGCGTCTGCCTCAACGGCATGTGATACATGAGCGCGGAATGGACGAATTGATATGAAAGTTTTTCTATGTATGCTTTATCATGCACGTAGGTTCATCAAAGGCTTAAGGCTCGTTTTTCGTCCATAGAACTACCTCAAACAAATGGAGTAGAACCGGGATGGCAAGCATGTTAGTCGCAGATACCGTATTCAGCAATGTCAGGTTGGACGACCAAACCCGTCGGAGGTGTTTGTATCCGCGTCGGAGAACATCTTTCTCTGATGTTGGATCCTGAATGCGGCTCATGGGCACGCCTAGTCATTTGTAAGACTCTTTAGCAATCAGGTGTCTGATAGCACTTTCGTCCGCATGCTCAGGGTCCTAAACTTTACTTTTTACAGAAGTACCCATGAGAATCGCGAAGTGCGAAGGATAGTGGCAATAGTGTGATGCAGAAAAGTAGAGGGCTTATCGCGTCAAAAGGCAGATGATAAGTCTATGGGAAGTTGTATCAAAAGCTTTCTGGTAATACATTCAGGTCATCGATAGATTGCGCTTGTAGTTTGCAGCGTCTTTTCAGATACTTCTGTCGATCAGCAGGTTTTTTTCTGAGAGCCTGCTGCGCCGTTCTTGGACAAGGCGCCTATCTTCGGTAGGAGTACAGTTCATCTTGACACCAGCCACTTCTTCCACCAAAAGTTCTTCATACAATCTGGACCAGCAGCAGAGGAGTTCTTCGTGACCCTTATTGCTCTCTTAACCTCCTCAGCAGTGATTAGTGGGCATTCCCTCTCGGATGTTAAGAGGTTATTGCACAGCTCCCTAAAACGGGTAAGCGGGAAATTTTCGATTTTCCCTGACCCATCCCTTCCTCTTCCTTATTCTTCTCTTTGCGTCAGATAGTACTCGTATTTTGTCAACAATGTGTTGCTTGATGGTCATTAGCCTTGGCAATTTCAATGTGTGATGAAAGATCCTCATTTCATGAGCAAACTTTTAGACTTTTGCCGTTAAGCCAATTCTTTAGCCATCTAGGTGATAACCCCATTCTCATTTTCTGGAGCTTCTAACCAGGGTCCCTCGATAAATTCGGGGCAACATATTTTACTTGAACTCAAGCGTGTTTGCGCTCAATTTTCCAGCATTTTGAGCTTGAGTTGAGCTGCTGTCTCCTCGTCTTTGATCGGAATCGACGTGTTCAACTTCACCTTCAGAACGCCTCCATTCTGTTATCTTCCTTAGTGACATCCATAGATCTATACATAATTTTTTTTACAATATACATATTGAAATGCTTGAAACACGCTATAATGAAAACAATTGAAAAGCGACAGGAAATAATAAAGGATAATACCTTGTGTTACTATGTATAGAAATTTGGTCTCGGGTTTCGAATTGCATTTGGGATATTATTATTTTGGACCGACAATTTTTAAATCGTGGAATATAGTTATTATAAATGTTCATATTTCTTCTTACAGAATCGAGAGATGCCTTTACAGAAGAGATACGTAATAACCGAAAGTATGGCGTGAGGTTTAATGGGAAAGTTTATCCTGAAGGAACCTATGTATTGAGGCTTGGTAATGTTGAAATTTGAATAAAATCTGTAACAAATAAATAAATATGAGGAGAAATAGATCGTGGATTTGGAGGTGGTTCAACAAATATTGCTGCTTGCTTAAATACTTGGTTTACATGATATTTTTGGAAAAATGGAAAAATTCTTGAATTCAGAAATGCAATTTATCGTTAAAATGATTACACATTTGGATGCTGGAAATGTTAAGTGACCATGTTTTCTTTACATTATTAGAACCCGGAAGAAGATTTATAATGCCAGTCTTCATAGAAAAGGCGGTCGCACCGTTGGCTGCTGATAGACTAAGCCGTGGTAGGAGAAAACCTTTCGCATTACCCGTCGGGAAACAGTGGTTCCAAATGGATCAAAATGGCCAAATTGGTAATTTACAAAAGCAAAACCAATTCAATTGAAACATCTGATCTGGAAAATATATTCGATTATTATCTTTCTTCCATAAAAGTATGCAGGATTTTATGGAAATTCAGGAATGTAGTTGGTTACATACTTCACATATTGAAGTGAACAAATAATATTTAGGTCTTATATGCGATTGATACTTGCATTCAGGTGATGGATTAGACTAGATGTATATTAAGCTATAGGTGTAAGTGTTGTTGGAGAAAATCTATTGTGAGATAGAAAAGCACGTGAGAAGGCTAGATAGTCCATGTGAACCAAAAGGAAAGGGAAAGGATGTGAGTGTGAAAAAGTAGAGAATGATCTTGATCTTTGCCCAGACAATGAATCGTATGGTTGCCCAAGAGTAGGTCATATTATGAATTAGAAAGCATAATAGCATGCTAAAAATGATGGACTTACATCTTCGTGATAATATTTGCGAAGCTGAATGAAGGATCATCCTACTCTGACACACGAATGGCTGACTTGCGCGTTGAACGCAAAGTTAGAAACAGTTTTTTGGTCATTTTGGAGACTCTATTGCAAAGGGTAACAGGGAAAAATGCCTCTTCCTCAGGCAAAGGATTGTCTATTCCAAACACCTGTTTTAGGTATAAATGATAGACATGTTTATTTAATGTAGGGGCAAAACCCACAGTATGTTTGATGTCCCTTTTACGTTAAAGGTGTAACCTTGGCCACGATGAAAGATTATCAGAAGAAAAGAAGCTATTACTACGTATAGAAATGTGACATTATTTGACAAGAGTAAAAGTAATTTGTTAAGGTGATTTGATCGAAAGAAGTGTACTCGGCTAATGTGAATGATAGTATACAGAGAGTTTGACTGAGGAAAGAGAGGTTTAACTGTGTAAATAAGCCTCTTAGGGGAAAAGAAATAAAAAGTTATAAAAATACGATGGCTTGCATGAAAGGATGTAAACATGAAAGAGCACTAAAAGATGTATGGAAGGATGAGGAAGTGTGGAGAGCAATTGTTCCCAAGAAGAGAAGAAATATCTAAAACAAAGTATTCGGATACTTACAAACCAGCGCGTAGAGAGTATCTCAGTATATTATCATGATAGCTTTGTAGAACTCTCAACTTAGGTTGATTGCTAGATGAATTGATAAGCCACCTGTGTCGAGTCTGTGCTGCAGGACAGGCGTGCTGTCTGAAAGCAGAAACAGACCAAGCCTTCTTCTGCTATGTCCTGTTTGTATTCATCAAGTCTTCCACTTCAGATGTTGCCGCGCAGCGGTCGAATAATTTTTTCTGCTTAATTTTTAAAATAAATAATCAATTATATCTCCTGCATAATTTACCCAAGCAATTACTTATTTAATAAAACTTCTCATTGATTCAGCTGAACCTGCTGTTCGCCTAAACAAGGTTCCTGATAATGGTGATGAACTTGTACGTCATGGCGTTATCATTGCAATCTATGAAGGAGGCGCATTTCACAAGTACAAACTTGACTATCAACACGTTTTGCGGTTGGTGGATTAGTAGGTGTCATTAGCGCAATGCATTCTTCCGTACACACTTATCAGCGCTGTTTTTTCTTGTGTCAACATGAATTTGTTTATATAAATGATTACAATAAAAACATTGTTCTTATCTCAAAAACTTATTTCTTCTACTTTTTTCTGGAAGATGTTTGTTCTTTCCATATGGCGAGACTACGATTCATTGTTTTTAGAATGAAACTTGTTCCTATCTCAACAGAATGCATAAATTTCATGATGATGATCGATGGATGTTACATAAATACTAGAATTAATATAAAACATACGTAGAATATATAAGGTGAAGTTAATGAGAAATAAAAGGCTAGTAATTTATCATTGTAGGAATGGTATTCATAAGGAATGAAACAGTTGAGGAGAGAACTCACCAGAATAATATAGTTGACATCATAGAAAATTGTGCAATCTGAAAAAAGCATAGTTATTCAGATACTTAAGAACTATTATAAATTGATGCTATGGTTGTCGACCAGTTTATGGCATTAGAATAAGATGGCATCAGTTTTTGGTATTTCTGGTCAGTTTCATTTAAGAACGTTATGAACTATGTCGTTAGAAAGCATTCCTCAAGTTAGACCTCTAATTATCCCACAAGCTGCTCTCTTACGATGAATTAACGTTGAAGGTTACATGTATCTTAAAAATAAATGTTTAGTACCATTTTCATATCACAAATGATCGTCTCCTCTTGCATACATTTAGAAATCCAGAAGACTTCAAGTGCAGGTGAGATAGAATCTTCCGTCTCATTCAGTTCCTGAAGTCCACGGATGTCTGCGGTGCCTTGCATGAACAAGTTTATTTAGTTTTAGACGACCTCGTAAACTGAATTACGAATTTCGCATTGGATCTGGTACTTAGTGTTCTTCAAGAGCGGCTATCTTTCACTGTAGCAAGTAGCTTTCGCTAATATTACGATTTTCCCCTGGATCATACTTCGGAAACAAGAACACAGAGAAGCAATTTTCAACGCTGGTCCTTTTCAATCCAACCACGTTTGGTAAGGACCCGGAAAGGTGATCAAATATTTTCAATACCAAACGCAAATTTCAAGCAAGAATTTTGCACTCTCGGTATCTTCTTCTTTGAAGTTGCATTCAATACAAGACCGTAGCTCTTGAAGGCAACATTATTCTGTCTTATATTCTGCCCAGTCCAGGGATGTGTTCAGGATCGATGTCCGCTATTTGCTGATTTCCGATTTATACCTTACACAAATTTGGATATAGCCTGCGTACATGTGTATAGTGAACTGGATGATCGCTGCCAACAGCCGCAGTCCTCAATAATCAACTCTAGCAGGTCGTTTGTACAAAGCGAGGAAAGGGAAGGGCCATATACTGCCCCCTCCTACACCCCTCCAATTACACTTCTCTGAGAAGACTACCAGGTAGTTCGAGAATCAGAGATCACCATAAATTGTTGTCCATCCAGAAGCAACCCCTTATCAAACTCAGAGCGATTTTCAATAGTCAAATTGATAATACCTTGGTCAAGAGTAGGTCATGCTTTAGTGTTTCAAAAGCATGAAAGAGATCTGATAGGGCCAGCTAAATGACCTTAGAACAGCCTTTGCCCGACCTATCTCATCAGTGCGAAGGTCTTTATAGGAACAGGTTGTGTTGCAACATTGATGGAGAAACATTAGAATAACGATGTCTTCCTTGCGATGATCGATGCGTCTTCACAATAAATTTGTCAGGATATCAAATGCGAAAAGGTTTCAAATTTTTATGTACTCGTCATCGTCATCCGAATCATCGACATAAAAACTTTATCTGCAAAGACTCGTCGCCTTGGCCTCGAATGGAAAACTCGTACTTTGCTTCTGCAACTGTTTTCTCATGCTCCATATAAATAGTTCTGACGTAAGCGATAAGCGTTGGAAAATATTAGGCATGTTTTTTTTTCTCTAGAATATTTTATAGAAAGTTGTCGCTGTATTTCTTCATATCTTTATTTCCAGTTTCCTGAGCATGATCTTATAATTGCTTAGTCAGGAGCAGAACCAATTTGCTAATCTGAGTATCTGATAACCTGGAAGGCTTTAGAATACAAGCAACGATCAGCCGATCAGTAAGACAATCAGTGAGCGGCGTGCAAAGCGACAAGACAAGAAAAACGGCGTTGAGACCCGCCATTTCGTATTCAGAGTTTTTCATATCGAATTTGTGATCACTGATCCCAAGGACCTCCTTCTATTAATCTGAAGAAGAATCAAAGATCTATTAAGCATACTTGTCCTCTATATTGGATCCGTCATATTGCTTATGCATTTTTGACATCGAATCCGAAATTAGCGACCCCGAAAACATTGGTACATTTCTTTGTAAATTCTAGGATTACATACTACTGAATGTATCATGAACCATCCAAAATACATGGATCTCCTGGGATCACAACTTTGGTGATGATACTTACAATATTACGTTATTACTCATTCTAGCCAATGAAGGCAAATCACGAGCGAGAATAAGTCAATATGCTAATGGCAGCAAAACCTGAGGTTGAATTAGGCAATATTCAGCCAATCCAGGCGAGACATGAGCGAGATTTAGTCATTATCTTGCCAATGGAGGCAAAACCTGAGCTGGAATTAGGCAATATCCAGACAATCAAGGAAAGACATGAGCGAGACTTTTCCGATATCCAGCAAATAAACTCAAGACGTTAAGAACTCCTTGTAACTGAATATCTCTTGCTGGTAATCTTTTTCCTGCATCATTCATGGTCTGAATCATTCTTTGTGATGGATAACGAATTCTTTCTTGATGACAAGCATACCCCAAGAACCATAATACACTGCTTATATGCGCACATGTTCCAAGCGTTTGAGCACCTGACGGGAGAATTCGTTATCCGTCACTAAGACTGATTCAGACCATAAATGACGCAGGAAATCTATTACAAGAAAGAGATATTCAGTTACAAGAAGTCGTTAACGTCTAGATGCGTATTCTAATTTCATTAGTTGGATGTTGACAACGTGCTGTTCATGTCTGGAGTTTATTTGCTGGACATCGGAAAGTCTCGCTCATGTCTTGCCTTGATTGGCTAGATATTGCCTAATTTCTAGCTCAGGTTTTGCCTTTATTGGCAAGTTAATGACTAAATCTCGCTCATTTCTTGCCTTAATTGGCTAGATATCAACATTGTCTTGCTCATGTCCTGCCTTTATTTGGTGGATATTTACTATGTTCTGCACATATTTTGGCCTAATGGCTGGATATGGAAAGCGTCCTTTTCATGACTTCCTTTCGTTCGCTGGCTATACAATTAGTCTTTCTGATTTTTCGCTTTGATGGACTCTATATTGATTTCTCCTTCATATCTTATCTTTATTGGCTGAATATCAGCAATTGATGCAAGTTCACATCAAATGACCTTGAAGAATGACCTGTGTCTTAAGGCTATGGCATTTTTTGCATTTCCCAGCTAAAGTTCAATAAGTTTCATAGAGAGCAACTTTTTATCAGAGCTGCAGTTTTCGAGATATTTGCTTATGTTTCTTGAAGGGTTGGATGTTTGATCATCTATAACTCGAAAACTGCCCATTTTTGGAATTTGTGCTCCATAACACTTTTGATCGAGACATTGAGAACTACAATTCGACGGAGTTTAATAAAAATCGACCGGAAGCCATTTCATGTACATTTGCTGCGGGGTCCTTTGTTACGCAGATCTTTTGGTAGGCTAAATATAAGGTTATTGGTGTGTTCAAAAGTGTGTCTCGTAATGATGTTTTCATTACACAGAAGCAGAGTGTATTGTGGGCAACTTGCGTCACCTTTGGATGCTTTTTTAGAGCTTCAAACTGTTACTTCACAAGGTATAAATTATTATTTTCTAGTCATCAATTTATCTCGGATTATTTCACCCCATCTTTTATCACCAGTCACGTGCTTAGTCAAGTACCTGATGAAGTCAAGATGCTGGAAATTCAAAAATTTTAAAATCGAAATTGTAAATTTGTCGCACAGTTATTTTGGCAGGCACAATATAAAGTTATTGGTGTGATCCAAAGTCCGTCTCGTAATGATGTTGCTATTACACAGTAGCTGAGTCTGTTGAAGGTAACTTGCGTCACCTTTGGATGCTTTTTCATGGCTACCGATTGTTGCTACACAACGTTTTAGTCGCAAACTCCCTGATGGTCAAGGAAATTCCTTACAATGCGACAAGTATCCAATAATAACGCCTTTTGAGCCACTGCTAGTACCTTACTGACTCCCAAACGTTTGAGATTTTCAGTTCACTATACTCCTAGATTACGTTCTTATAGGATGCCTGCGAATTTCGGTTAAGTGAGCAGGCAATGTCGATGATAGAAACTTTTCCACTACCTTTTTCATGAACCACGATGTTTGGTCAAATGGCTCCGATTGAATGAACCGTCTAGATAATAACATCCAAATATGAGATGTAATATTCCTTCTCCAGAACACGAACTGAAATGTGTCGAGAAAAAAGCATCCATTCTGTTAAAAGACATAGGTTTAGGGCCAGTTTTCGATGTATGACGCTTGCTACATTCTAATGTCTGTGCGTGTACTCTCTCTGAGCTATACTGCGAGAGCCATCAATTATGTGTTTGATGGATTTGTTCGTACCTCTACACAATCGGCATCTGTCAACCACGTCTTGATGTAAAACATGCTGGCGATAATTTCTAGTGCCGACCACCCACTCCTGAAACGTTTTTACTAATCCTTCCGTTTCCGGGAACAGAACAACTTTTTTCAGTCAAATATCAGATCTCTGCTTCATGTATTTTGAATTCATGAGGCATGCTATTCAGTGTTTTGCTCAATGGATTCATCGTTAAACCGAATCCAAAGCATTATCGCACGATCTAGGAGGTCAATGATGCGTAGGCAGATCTTGTAAATTTTCAAAACTTGATACAAATAGTCATGTAGTACTAAAGGGAACGCTTACTTGTAGTCAATATAAGTCGTGTGCAAGTTTTTAAAAATCTTTTCTTGTTTGCGTCCTGGCCATAGCGTCAATGGTAACTAGATCCTAACTGCCCGTGAGGTTTTGCGACATCCTTATGGTTCTCTGGTAAGGATTTTATTTTTATTACAATGATGATAAACCTTATCAGCGATGATAGTTGTGAGTCATTCATAGATCACTGGGAGATAGGCGATTGGTTGAAATTCAGATGGATTTTGGGCATCTGATTTTCTAGGCAACATATACGTGGTTTCCTTGAGCATGAAGTTTAGCATTAGATCAGTATGTTCGAAGATCTTCTGGAAACACCTCGCCAATGCAGTGTGCGCAGTTGTAAACTATTTGTACCAGGATTCGTGCACCATGTTTTGACCTGGAGCTTTTCAATTACTGGATCTTCCCAAAAACTGGATCTTTCCAATAACTGGATCTTTCGAGAACTGCTGAAACGTCTAAGTCTGTGATCATAGTAGGCTCCATTACAGATTTTCGCCTACCCTTTCCTTCTCTATTCAAAATCACGCAGCGTCTGAATTGCTTCTGTTTTTTTCCCCCAAACACGTGACAAGTAGTCAACCATGTCTTCCATTTGAGGTACTTCGATGTTCAGCTGAAAATTTCGCTTTTAACTTAGTTCACGACAAAGCATTCTCTAATCTTCCTGGAATGTTAGATTTCATTGTCTTCCCGCACTACTTATATTGTATCGTTGCAGTCTGGCAGTAAGAACACCTAGTCTCTACCGATTAGAAACTATTAGTTCATCTAATATTGTTGGTCGACAAAAGCTCCATCTGTGGGACTAGTTCTATTTTCTAACGTTCTAACGACTACCATAGCCGCACAGTGTAAAAGAGTTTGAACCTACAACACTGACATTCCTGCATTTAAGTGCAAAGGCGGAACTTTGTTTTTGAGTTGCACTATCAGCACATGTAGATCCTTTGTGACAAACATTCCTGGCGAAGAATGCTCTCTCGTTGGTTCTACATACCTGAACTCCAATAAAGCTTAACCGAAATTCCTCTCGAGCTGCTGCAGTTTTTCACGGATTTTGCTGTTTAGATCAAGGTGGTAGAAATAAGAGAATATCTGTAACAATTTTTTCTTTGTTTTGTCACATGCTTATGATTAATTAGTACTCTGTTGCCTGAAATTCAGTCATCTCCGATCATTTCGAAAATTTTTCTATTTGTATTTGTGTTCTAAAATGATTTCGACTTGATTCTCTATGTTTGCAAATGATAGTTCAGTCACGAACATTGACTCCAATTCTTTCTTTTCTTCGAATTTTCCGGACGCGTGCTATGATTTCGTTTTCTTGATATACATGAAATTTTATGGTTTCTTGGTAACGGAGGTTACGCAGAGAATGGTGAGATAGAAAAAAATAAAATAACAAGTATATATTAACCTTCTGCTGGTTTCTTCGGACTGAGACGAAGTTTTGACAACAAACCGCAACTCACCCTAAACTGGAAAAATGTGGGCCCTTGTGGACAATGCAGACTGACCAGCTGAACGTATGAACGAACGTTTATTTTGTGTATCTTCTGAGTAACGTTTATTATATGCAAAATACGTAATAACCTTGAATCATCTAGAACTTTTTGATCTTGTCACTAACTTGATAATTCTTGGGATGAAAAATTCTCAAAACTCTCAAAATAGTTATGTCCGTTCCCACCCTTGGTTACACATTTTCTGGAATGGCCAAAATTCACAAGTACAATCGGGAGAATCCAGGCCTCAATAGAATCTCTTACTGCCTTCTCAGTCTGACTTATGTTCCCATGTACATACGAAAAACTCAATTTTAGAGTGACAGTCAACATTCAGCGTTAGCTTACTCCTTCCCTTGTCTAATTAGGCACAATTCAAGCTTCCAAAGCTTCAGGAGTCTACTTTCCACGGGACCTTTGACACATGGCTAACTTTTCACGACACTCTCGAATCATTATGCTACAATTATCAAGAGATTCTAGAACTAAAAAATCTGCCCGCCGCGCGGGCACATTCTCATCGCGCGCGGCTCGCTTCGCTCGCAAGTTTGAGCGCGCCTAGGGCGCGCGTCAACCGGATCTCGCGCTTGGCGCTCGATGTTAATCTTACCTCGCGTTCCGCGCTCGGTTATGAATTCACCTCGCGCTGCGCGCTCGGCCTTAGTACTTCCATACAGTTATATGTAAAGCTTTTGAAACTTAAAACAAAATGTCGACTACTTTAATTTGATGAATGTGAATTTCCTTTTGTTAAAGCTTCTCCGGCTTTAACGAATACATTCTCATCTTGTGTCTCCTGCTGCGCACTCGATCACAGTTTGTCCAAAACGGTGAAGAAGTTTTGTTGTCTAATTTTTTTCACATGTTGTGTAGT
>WSXT02180473.1:20314-37403 GCA_011762715.2 Neuroterus valhalla | reverse complement strand
ATGTACAAAAGAATATATAAGGTGGATCCAAAAAACAACTCAAAGGGCGAGGTACAGCTCACAGCTTCTTTTCAATCAATAACCAAATAGTTGGATTTCCAGCATAAAAAGATGAACTTTCAAAGATTTGTTGAAGTTTTTGAACAAAAAATATTAAAGTTGAACCAAAATCAATCGCATCTTCAGCCAAATAGTTGAGTTCATAAGTCAAGAAGACATTTTCCTACAAAACAGTTGAATTTCCAATTGAAAAAGGACATCATTTATATGTAAGAAGACGAATGTGGAGCAAAACACATACGCATTTTGAACTAAAGTGATAAATCTTCAAGAGAAGGGAATACATTTTCAACAAAGAGATTTAGCTTTTGCCCAAATAGTTGAATTTGATATTCCAAAGAACACATTTTTTTTAAAAAGGAACAATTGTTTGACAAAACATTATAACTATAAAAAAAAAGAATAGATTTTCAAAAGAATATTCAAATCTTTGTTTAGGAAATGATTACATTTCAATGACTAAAAATCTCTTGACCCAGAAAAAACAAATAATAGGAATTTGAAAAAAGGTAGTCAAGGTTGACCCACGTTTTGAAGCTTATACTACCCAGAAAAATTAACAAAAAAAAAACTTGTATGGATGAGGGCAATGCATTCCTTTATTTTACAATCACACTTTCACTATTTCACATAGAGAAAGAGTGATAAATCATCAACGATCTATCCAACTCAGAATTCATTTCTTCGTTTTAATTTTGGACGAATATGCAGTTGAATAATGTTATTCTTATAATTGTATTGCAATATATTCGAAAAAAAATGGGTGAACCCACCTGGATGAGAAAAGTAGTCTAACCTTGACAAATGTATTATTTTATTCGCTATGTGCAGACGGTTGGAGGGGAAGGCTGGCGCTGCCGTCGAATTTTACACGTAGTCTTATGGAAGCGTCCCCCGAAAGGGACCGTGGCCGCCACGGTACTAACTTCTGCTCCATACGATTTAACATGAGAGCGTCCCCCGAAGTGAGGGCGCCAGTAGAATTGCACGGTGCCAATACTGAGACACGTCACAGTAAAAGGAGTACATAACACAGAAAAATGCTTACTTCGGGGGTTCCATGCTTTGGATACAAATCATTCGACTTTTTGAGAGAACAATGAAAAACTTTTAGCACTCTCGAAAACGACATGTGTGCACTCGAATTTTGACAATGGAGCTTGAGATGGACAGACCCATACAAGAGTATGGCACTGCCTCGAGTAGTATCAATACCCTAGCTCATTGGGGTCGCTGGAAGAATACTTTAGGAAACTCAGATGGTCCAACCTTGACTAGGGTCCAACCTTCCCAACCTTCCCCTTCTCCAACCTAAATAAAAAAAATCTGCCCGCCGCGTACAAGTGGGGAACAACGAGTACACTGAGACACTGAAACTTTCCTGACTAACTGGTCTGATGGAGCAGGGTCTAGCTATCAGCTATGAGGTCCTGACTAGGAAGAATCAGGAGACTGGTTCTTAAAGGCGTCACTGAAGTCTCGGGTTCAACACCCACTAATGAGCGTAGAGCCCCTTCATCTCACTAACAAGACCGTAACTGCAAAGGCTGCCTGAAGACTCAGCATGGTTAAAGAAGGAAGGATCCCGTCGAATTCGTGGATTCTCAACGACATTGTCAGCAGGCCAACCATGAGTATGCCCAGGAATGACACGCCTACGCATTATCTATTCGACAAGAAACGTTGTGTTAGCCAGCCCACGAGAGAGGAATAGGCTAACGGCGAGACACACCTGTCGCAAAATGGAGACAACTTGTTCTTAGATAAATCCAGAAACAATAAAAAAGCAGGAGCTACAGGCTACGGGCAAATGAGTGAAATGCGCTCCATGATCCCGATGAGCGCCACACTCCTTTAATCTGAGATTATGGCTGTCCTCCAGTGCGCCTAAGAGGCACTGCTGTATTGATATAAAAGGAACATCCGCATTTACTCGGGTAGCAGTGTGGCTCTCATGGCCCTGAACAGTATAACGACTATGTCGCTATTAGTGTGAGAGTGCTATGGAGCACCTAAAAATCTTGCAATGTGAAATCAAGTGTCCCTGCTCTGCATTAATGGACACAGTAGTAACAAACGCGATGATATCTCGGACAGCCAAGCACACCTAAAGACTTTACTGGTCCTGAAATAACTGTAGGCATTTCCAGTAGGTCAGTTACTAAAGAAATCAACAGTTGGCTGATCAAGAAACATGAAAAGGAGTGTAGAATGACAACTGTCTGCATACAAGTTAGAACACTTATGAGCTCAAACAGAAATGCTAAGCGAGTGGAGAAAAATACGCAAGCTCAGCAGAAACGAGGTGAAATTCTGGACAGAAATGTCACTAAGGCACGAAAACTACGGCTGTCATAGGCATAAGATGGGGCTAGCAGATAGTCCCCTCTGCCATATGTGTGGTTAGAATGATGAGACAGCTTTCTTCATACTGTGTCACACTGTCACAGCCACAGCTCTCTAGATTACGAGAAAGCGTCTGGCACTCAAAGGCAGTAACTGCATCAGTAAGACAGCTATGTCCGCCAACAACGTAACATTGGTTTTTGCCTTATGGAGAGAGCGTTGTGGTCTTCTTTGACCTCATGTTTTGGCTGACATGAGGGCGCGACAAGATTACTCAAGCGTCGTGGGCTCTTATTGTCCTACTTAAATAATATTATTAAATAAAAAACAAATTTTAACTGGACATTAGGTTGATGTCTGCATCAACCATTGCTCCAGTTAGAATGATTATCCTTAGTAGGTTCTACTATTTTCATAATAGAATCGACCAAACGATTTGTGAGATCGCCCAAATTTCTAGTTAAATCAACCATAAAATCTTGACTAACCGCGAATAGTTGATCCAACGACGCAATTTTTCCGATGTATCAAATCTTGAAAGGACCAAATTTTGAACAACTGGCGTTTTCAGGAAATTGAACTGTTCAACCGAAAATTAACGCTTTATTGATCACATTTCTCTGATTGTAAAATTTCTTTGAATTATAAAATTGAACTGTTTATTTTTATTCGAAATAATCATCAACGAAAGAAATATGGAACAGGAACCACTCCAGCAAGACCATTTTTCTCATGATTGGGAAATTCGATGTGCGATTTCGCACCTTACTCGGAAAGTGAAACAATGTTGTCTCACAACTACACTTGAAAAAAATTGTTATTCGAGAATACAAACGAGAATTGACATTTCAAGCCAGAAAACGAATTGTGTGAGGAAAAGTCAGAGCGAGAAAAACATTTCTATTCTTAGATCCTCCAAGATGATCATAGAAAATTTCTGCATTCCCTGGAAAAATTGGAAATTCAAACTCTGGTCGCACAAAATGTACTTTCACATAAGGAACTTCATGTTACGGTTGACCTTTACACGATACAAAAGTAGATAGAAGGGCAAAAACTGTGCAGCTGAAGACATATACGTACAAATTTGTTATTATTTACTTTTTCATTTTTATCCAATCCGCAAAAAAAAACATTAGAGATAAAAGTAAAATCGAATTTCTGGACGAACGGCACCAGCTGGGAAAAAACAATTTGAAGGAAGTTGTTTACCGAAAAAAGCTACAAATGTTTTCGTAATCAATTCTCGCTGTCATTCGTAATTTCTACTTTTAATCGTAAAGAATAGCTTCAAAACTAGAAAATCGATTTTCGTTCCTTAAGTTTCGATCACGTTCATTATTATGTTTTTTTGCTCGCCTAATCTGAACCCAGGGTCCTCTAAACGGTGACGTGCTGGGGTTTTCCCGACTTTGAATTCAGATTCAGCTATCCCAAAAACGTTTAATAAACATGGTCTAACCTACAGTCCCAAAAATCAAGTTTTTTGGGGCTCTAAGATTTTTTGTCAATCGTTAGTTGATAGAGAGAATGTTTTTTGTTTTATTCGTAAGGAAGAAAGATGGATGAATTGGATTTTCAAAAGAAACGACACAAGCTATAAAATAAATTAAAAGTTTCTTATGATATGATTCAAACCAGAATCGTTTGTCAAAAATGCTGGTAAACGAACTTGATCTTACTTTGGTCTCCTAGAACGTGAACCAAAGAGTGATCCAATCCGATTAGTCTTTCGGAAGTTATCTGATATACGAACGACAATGACAACGCAACGAAGACGACAGACCGACAGGCGAACATCCTTAAGCCTGTTGTTTTGGATTCAGTAGGTCTCGACATGTGGATTCACATTTCAAGCAGAAAAATTTAGTTTTGACATAAAACCAGTACCTTCTGATCCTGATGAGAATGTAGCAATGTTATTCCTTTATGTTGGGGGAGAAGGGTTCTCTTTTGGCAAAATTATATTTTCCCTTAACAATTCTGGGGCAAACTGCTGAGATGGTCTCTATTGCTTTATTCCGAAACTAGAGAACAAAAAGCTGTTGACTTAACGAGTGTTGAACCCCTTCAGGAACTTATTAGCACTCTGGATATCGCATAAAAGTGAAAACCGAAGAATTACCTTCGACAGGTATTCATAAGGGTAATCTCAATTGTCAGAGAAGTTTCTCTTCAATTTCATCATGTACCTCCAGCTAGAGTGATAAAGATCGAAAGTGCAGTAAAACAAGAAAAATAGTTGAGTCTCCTCTATATCTTTTCCGATCGATTTAACATGGTGTATTCTCCAAATGCGCATGAACTGCTAAGCTGGTTACCGATGAAGGTAGAAGTAGCCTATATAGTGTAGAGGAGAGAAAGAGAGAAATAAGGAATGCAGCATTGTGGCACGTGAAGTACATAAACCCAGTAAATAAGCGTATATTGCGGACAGATGAGTGAGCATAGGTAAGGGGGTGGATATGGTTATATAGGACTATGGGTTGATGTCGGAGTTGCTAGGCGACCAACCCAGCGTTCATTCCACTCCAAAGATTCGCATCCTCCAAACAGTCCACTTTCAACCCCTGAGCGTTTGTTTGCTGCTCCTCCCCTTTATTTTTTCATCTCGAGCCGCTGTGAATCCCAGCATATGAAACCGTTGCATGAAACTGAGCTAGTCGACAATTTTTTACTTCTAGTTTTCTTTCAATTTCGTCAGAATTTGACCATATCGATGACTACATGATGGTGAGAAGTATGCTGTTTGCTCATTTTCAAAAACTTTGAGAACTCGTAAGTCATCAATGCAGGTTCAAACCATAGTTGAACAAGTCGCGGAAAATGGACCTACTAAAATCGGATACAGCGGTGGTTGGCCAGGCATGCAGGGTTAGTTGGTCAAGTTTGGGATACTGGTTTCATATAAAGATATCATCGTATCTATTTTAAATGAACCTTGGTAGGTTTCTGAATCAGTTAACAACAGTCCCACCTCTTTATAAACCCTGTGTTCATTCTCTTTGGAGCCAATGAAGCCTTTTCCTTCGACGCTCCTGTCATCTCACAGTGAGCCAGCAGCAGGCCAAAAGTCCCAACTATACTAAAATTAAAATTTTATTTAGTCAATGGTTTCCTTTATCCTGGGAGTATATTTTCATGAAATAAAACCCTTGTAATCGCCTTTTGTCATATTTACGACATAAACGACGCAGATTAAAATATAATATTCTGCGGTGCGTACGTAAGATGAATGTGAGTTATGTGCTTCTTTAAATCATTACAAGGCTCTGCTCGTGTACGCAAGAACTTTCTAGGCTGACAGTTCAGTTTTAGAGACTTAACTGAATTATTTCGATGTGAATTTAATGGAGTAATTGCTTCTTTCATCAGACGAAATGCAATTCTAAAAGAATCATTAATTTGAAAGTCGATTTTTTTAGCCTTCTTCATTAAAGACCGCATATAGGTTTTACCGGTACATGTCTGTTCTATGAAATAAAACCACTTTATATAAGAACTCTTTTTCTCTAAAAACCCGCTTCTTATGCTTGTTGAATATCTGCAATTAAAGCAGAATTACGAAGTATTTGTGAAAGGTGATTATTCAGCGAATAAGACATTTTTTGCACGAACGAAGCGAGTAAAAAAGTCCCTTTCGCTAAAAATCACCTCCCACACACATGTGGAACAGTATTTTATACCACAAAATCCGGAAATATCAGGTAAAAGTTGAGATTTTGAGGTTGAAGTGGTATAATATGAAATTTTAATGTCGTGAGGTTATGCTTCAAGAGATGAAAAAAATTTTACTTTTTATACAAGCTGTTTATAAATATCTGTCAGTTCAGATACATATCGATGTAAGCTTATCTGATATCATGATACAGTAGAGTAAGTATATATTGTACGTGCCACAAAGAAAGAAACTGCTAAAATATATAATCAATTTTTCTGTGTTACTTGCTTGTTTTTACCGTTTGTTTGCTATCAGTTCTAAGTGATAGTTCTTGATATCTGACAGTATTCTGGATTTTGATAGTTTGAGTATCGGTTGACTGTAAAAGCTGTATTTTGGCCCATCAAGAAAGAATTTGTAATTGACAATATATTTGCCTTAATCGATATATCTTGTTATCTTCAACATTCATGGGATTTTGCATCCAAAGGATTAATTGTGAATTTTATCACGAACATTTTCCATTTTTATTTTTGTAAAAATTTGGTTTAAACCGAAGTTACGGGCAAATTAGTGTGAAAATACTGTGAATACGCGCTTTTTTCGCAATCAATCGATCATACTTTGGCTTGTACGGAAGTTATGGAGTCTTATGACAGCTCATTTCAAATATGACCGTCGCTTCGATATAAGTCCAATGCTATATATTTTCGAGCCTCAGGAACAATTTGTGTCCATTTTCCAGTGTCAATTGTTTATGTCCCTCTCGTTCAATGAATTGTAGGAAATATCGAGAAAAGAGTAATAAAATATTATTCCTCAACCAAGGATGAAACTTTTAAGCCCTTGTAGCGATTCTCGATGTGAGTAGTTGCTGAATAATAGTCATTTTTGAAACGGCCAGTCATCTTGCGAACGTTTTGAAAACGTTTTCTGGCAAACGTTAAAACGTTTGTAAATTTTGGTAAAATAAAGTATCCAAACCGTTTTCAAAACGTTGGATACTTCCGCATATTTTTGATTTTTCGACGCAACAAAACTTTTCGTAACGTTTTGGAAACGTTTGGTAAACTTTAGACCAAGCAAAATTTTAGCAGATTACATTTACAAACGTCTCAAAAACGTTTGCAAGACATTTACCAATCGTTTACAAAACATTCATCCATTTTTTGTTTTTTTTTTGTTTGCGAAACGTTCAAGAAACGTATAAAGAAGGTTTGAAGAACGCTTGATCGATAAATAAAAACTTTAGTCAGTAGCTCATATACTTTTAATGGTATTGGGACCATACCCTCATTTCTAATGATATTTTCCGGTGTATTTTCCTTCAGACATATGTTCGAAAACAGTATACATAGTGATCACCATAGTTTCTTGTCACTTGCGAGAGAGATCACACTATCTATCGGATAAATTTTCTGATAAAACGTTTTGAAAACGTTTGAAATATGTGTTGAATTTCTAGTCACTCAAAATTTTATGGTTCAAACGGTTGTTAAACGTTTTTGAAGAGTTTGTCACACTTGACCAAAAATCAGTGGAAGTATCCAACTTTTTCGGAACGTTCTCAGAACGTTTCCAAAATATTTTTGAAACGTTTTTCTTGCAAAAACTCCGAACGCTTCAGGTTTACCAGAAAACGTTTTAGATACGTTTGCGAAACGTTTGCGTGCTATTCGGGAAGCCTACGGTTCGAAGCATCTACAACAGTCAATAAACTTGAACACACATTGGAAGTATCAAGCTCGATGTTTTTAAGCCACTGTCAGACAAGAACTTCTAATCGTGAACCCTGAACTTTCTAGTACTAACAGTCCTATGAATGAGAAGAAAGGGATTTGGTTTCCAGCTTTGGACCTTATCAGAGGTTCCGTGGATTTTGAGTCTTCTCATTTTGAATTTTTGCTTTCAAACGACACACTCGTCCTGTGCATCTTTTCATACGAGCTCTTGTGTTTCTACGGCTCTTTATATTCCTTCTCTTGAGGACCTCATTAGCACATTCTATCTATTCCTTCTTTGGTCTGCCTCTGGGTACGCTACCATTCGCCCTACCTAGATACACTTGCATTGTCAATCGTTCTCCATCTATTCTCTCAACGTGACCGAACCATCTCATCGAATTTCTTTCACTCATGCCAAACAGCGTTTCTTTTACACAACATTCTTTAGGAATCCACTCATTACTCAATTTGTCCATTAGCGTTTCACTTCACATAATATGCAAAAATTGCATGCCGATCGCGTTGAGTTTACTCTTGTCCTTTTCTCGATACGTCCATGTCTCGCTATCGTATAGGACAGTTGGTGCTAGCACGAATTATATAGCGCATTCAAGCTTTATTTGTTACATTTTACTTTTAGTAATACCCCGTGCACTGCCGATTATCTTTCTACCCTCATTTATACGTCTGGAAATATCTGCGTCTATCTTCCTATCAGCAGTGAATAAACCTCCAAGATACACGAATTTATCAACTTATTCTATCCTCTCTCCATTTAGGATAATATTACGATTTTTTTTTGCATCCTCAATTTCAAACACCATATTTTTTATTCGTTCGCGTTAATGTTAACGATGCCGTAACGATCTTGTTATCTGCGGACGCGAGGCCACGATCTCTTACTGTCCCAAGATCAACACCTCCCTAGTCAAAGAGAGCCATTCTTTGTCATTTGTCCATATATGTATCAAACATCCAAGAGGACATAACGCATCCTTGCCTAACGCCCTGCCTAATACAAAACCAATCGCCTAATTGTCCATTTACTTTCACACTTGCTTTGCTTCCATTAGGTGAATGTGGAGAATTGCTTATCGGAAGATTACATGGCTTGTGGAGGCTGATAGAAAACGAGGATTTTGGCTCTATTGGAATCCTGGATATCTTATTGCTTTATACCCTATTTTATTTGGGTACAAATATGGTTGATTGAATCCAATACTACAAGCAACAAAGAAGAAGAATGGGCGGGAAGATCGGCTACTTACATCGTTTGATTACTCCCAAGAGCGTTCTAAAACCCATCGAACTTTAGATTCAAGATGACTTAGTTATTCCGAGTTTGAAAATGCTGTATTAATGAACCTTTCTGCGGAGTGGGTCAAATTTCAAGCGCAAATGCGAGACGGGAAGTAGCACTTTCTTCCTTCTAAAATAATTGACGGAATTCCGCAACCCATACAATTTTTTCATCTCATACATGAAGTGAAGCATTAGCCATGATCATGAACGTCGAGTTGACTAAACATCAACAAATTGAAATATGGTCTGAGGCTAAATTTAGGGGTGTTCACTTATACCCACGAATTACTTCTTGATCGTATGTCAGAGCATAAAATCACGATCAGTGCACCTGTCCCAAAAATACTTCCTTTTGTTAACATCTCGAATTTAATTCTGACCTGAAACTGAAGTTTTTATAGAAGTACCACCCATTCAGAATGACAAAAAAATCTGCTGCAGAACTTGATTTCGATGATAAAAATCTTTTCCTTATTCCCCTTGTAATCTTAGGATTAGAGCTATACCCTCAACAGTTGAATTCATCGTGAACATTTTTTTTATTGAAGACTAATCATCCATCGCTCGTTCGGTTCTGTCAACCAATCAGATGGAGTTTTGTTAAAGAAACCGATGAAGTTTCCAAAGCCGAGTGGGACTGCATTCAAGGTCAAATATGTAACATTTATTTGCATGAAATTGAACTAGGTTCGTTGGGAAATAGTAAGAATCTTCAAAAATTAGTGATGACGATGATAGACGGTAAAGTGTTCAATGCAGTGATTGATACGTTTTATGCACAAAGATGCTGCATTTGTGAGGCAGCACCGAATTTGATGGATGACACAGAACCATCAACGCTTAGATTTGGTTTGACTCTTTAACATGCTTGGATGAGAATTTTTGAATGCTTGTTGCCTTTTTTCCATCGCTTGGACCTCCAAAATCGTTAGGCCAGAAGTTCCGCTAAGAAAGCTACAAATTTTCCATCTTCGAAAGGAAGCTCAAGAATAACGTAACAAAAACTGTGAATATATCAGGGGAAATGATACGAGGAAATGTTCAAGGCGACTGACCAAATTCGATCTTATGCATGGATAGCTCATCTTATCAGACTTCGTGATTCTAGACAAGACTCCCAGCCATCATAAGATATCAAAAAGATTCTCAAAGAAAGTAATCGGTTCTTTGAAAATGCCTCAGCTAACAAACAAAAACGTTTCTTGAAAAAAAGTTCGTAGTTCTTTAGACGGCAAAAGCATTTCTGAAGGATAAAAGAGGTAAGAGCAATTAAGGGTTCGGACATCATTATATGCTGAAAACTCTTTCGAACTCAATTATACAAAAATTGCATAGTTTTGAAGTTGTAGACTGTCATCTTGGACCACTCATATTTAAATTTGAATTTTTTGCATCGTATACAGAATTTGTTACGCGTAAAACCCGTAAAAATAGGATTTTTTGTTCAATTCAATGAGACCTGAAGTTCTAATCCGTAATTTTGGATTCCATTTGGATGAATTATTTTGGAGAGTGTCTGAAATTCCGGATTCGTAATCTTGTACGTTCAGGAGATAGTTCAACGAATTGAGCTGCGCAAGTGGAGACAGCACAGACGAGGAAGTAGAAGAAGATGCCTCACAGAAATGGGTGGTACCGACGTGATGAAATACCCAGGGCGGACAAAAACTAGATAGGGGAACAAAACCTGGAATGAAAAATCGAAGATGAGTAGTTCTTCTAAAAACAATTCACCTCAAGGGAGTAAAAATCTCCCCCCTGGTTCCGTTCGGGTGAAAGCCCCGGTGGTCGGTGCCGGTCCCAAGGATTTTGGGGAGGACCAAGAGAACTTTAAGGAGGCCGAGCAGCTGGAAAAGAGTCTCAGTGAGGAAATGTCGGGCGGGGAGCTGGATGTTATGGAAGAAGTGGAGAAGCAACCGGGGACAGATATTTCTTACGCGCGCGCCAATCGTTTACATTTGGGGGACGGCCACGAGGAAGGGATGCGGGCATTGAAAGAACTGGAAGGATTGATAACCAAAATGCAAAACTTTTGCAAGACAAAAGCGAACATGTTCCTTCCTATCAGAAGAGGCCTAGAGGCGGCAAAAGATAAGCTCTGCACGATGAGGGAGAATCTCGAATATCTGCCGGAATGCGCAAATTATATTGCGAAATACGTAGGGATCGAAGCCACCAAGAAGCTCGAAGATGCTCAAAAAAGTGTTAAGAAGGGAAAAAATGTGGGGACGCAAACGGACGAAGATGCTGGGAAAACTCTGGGCTCAACCTGAGGGAAGAGGCAGAGAGAATCCACCGTGAGTCCATCAGAATCGAGCACAAAGAGGCCAGCGCTCAAGAAGGTAAAGACGCAAGTGCAGGTTCCTGTACCTGTAGCCTTGAGCTCAATGAGAGAGGCCCCAACGAAAACCCAGAAGAAGAAGATGATGAAGAAGAAGGAGGATCAGAAGAGAGCTCGACCTGAGGCGGTTCTCATCAAACCGTCCGAAGGTTCAAGCTATGCCGAGGTCCTCCGCAATATTAAGAGGACGGTTATAAAGGACACCCTCGGTGTCAAAATCGAGGGCGTCTGGGAAACGCGGGTTGGTGACGTCCTCATAGAAGTGGGAAAAGAAGCAGGGGGCAGAGCGAAACTGTCCGCTGCCATCAAGGAAGCATTTGGCGAAGAGGGAAAAGTCCGGGAGCTGGTCCCTCGTGTCGAGGTCGAGGTGCTTGACCTCGATGAGCTCACTGAGGTTCAAGAAGTCGGAGAGGCGATAAAGGAGCACTTTGGTGACGGCATAAAGGAGAGCATGAAAGTTAATCTAACGAAGAAGGCCTTCAGAGGTAACCTTAAGGCCGTCGTCGAGATAGATGAAGACTTGGCCGTTAGGCTGGTACGCGCAGGGCACCTCAAAGTTGGGTGGGTGTCCTGTCGTATCAGGAAGATGGTGGATGTGAATGACGGAAGAACTCTGCACTGATATCTCTGCGCTGCAAGAGGCGAAAGTTCCCTGGTCAACCATCTTCCGGGAACTGCATGGTGCGAGGCGTACCGGGAGGCGACGCTGAAGGTGAAGCCTCGAGGTGCTAGGCGATGAAGCCCTATCAGGATGCCGAAGGCCGACGAGCCCGTTGCGCGATACTGTCGTGCTACTGAGGACGATGCGTGCATCTTGGTAGGGTCGAACGCAGGTTCCTGTAGTCCAAGTTGACAGAACAGAGGGAAGCTGAAGCGCGGCAAATGGGCCTTACACTCACCTTCGTCTCTTGTGGACTGTAGGCTCGTGAGTGCGCTTTACGTCTGTGTACAGTTTGTGTACATCAACGTGAAGGGCGTATATCGGGCGCGTAGTTCCCAAGGTACGAGGTGGTAAGTGCATGAGCATTTCTCCGTTTTCACTCCTATACAAAAAAAAAAAATTATTATTATTATACCGTAAGGCTAAGTCTCTTTAGGGGTGAGCGTGATTATTATGGTTCTAGTCTCTTTGTACTGCTGTAAAATAAGGAATCGATATGGAAAGATTCGAAAGTGGAAATGACCTGCGAAATCTTAAGCAAGAGATGTGTAAGTGGAGAAAACAGGGATAGGTATGAGATCAGTCTTAGAATTCATTGTTGTGTTTTGCGAACAGAAAAAAACCTGATTTCATTTTCAATCCTAATTTTTATTCTGAGACCTTTGCTTGAGACGCTGAATTTTCAGTGAACAGAAGATTCAATGAAATTGTTAAGCAGAATGAATATACACGAGGTAACTCCAGCATCATAAAAGGAAAGATCTGATACAAACAGTATACAGCAAAGGTGAGTCCAGCCTGCTTCTGTTTTCAGACAACGCACTCGTCCTGTAGAGAATCGCTCTGACACAGGTCACTGACTGATCCCGTTGGCAAAAATCCTATATGAAGAGTTCCGCAAAATCCATTAAAATAATCCATTAAGATATATCTTTACACGGGCCAATTAGTATAAAAAATGGTCCGTCTTAAGCTTCGCTCTTTTTCTTATATACAATGGCTCTCCAAACATCCCTATCCTGGCAAAGATCTCTTGCTTCCTTCACATCCATGCATCTGTTCATGCAAGCTTTTTGGCTTCTACGGCTCTTTATATATCTCTTCTTTAGGATTTCACTCTCACATTATGTCCATTCCTACTTTGGTCTGCCTCTGGGTACGCTTCCATTTACCCTACCTAGACACACTTGCTTTGTCAATCGTTCTTCATCCATTCTCTCAGCGTTTCTTCTACGCTACATTCTTTGAGAGTCCACTGATTACTCACTCTGTCCAATAAAGTATTACAGCACATATTACGCTGAAATCTTTTAGTTGTAGTCCGTACACTGCGGATAATCTTTCTACCCTCATTTATACGTCTAGAAATTTCTGCATGTCTCTTCCCGGCAGAAGTGAAAAAACCTTCGGTAATACAGGAAATTATCAACTTGTTCTATCCTCCTTCCATTTGGGGCGATATTGAATTTTGTTTTCGCATCCTTGCTTTCCAACAAAATAATTTTTGTTCTATTCCGTTAATGTAAGAGCCCATGCTCTTCATACTGGTATCAAGTTTGCTCAACATCCTCTGAAAATCTTCGGCTCCCAAGATCAACACCTTTGTCAAAGAGAACCATGCTCAGACATTTTTCCATGTATATGTAATTATAGGATGGTCCAAAGAAAAATTTCAAAATGTTCTTTTCTACAAATAAAACAAAATCTATGCGTCTCAGAAAAAGAATATAAACCAAATTTGTAGATCCTTCTGATGTGAACGATATCATTCCTGAACATTTTCATCCTATGTCGTGAAAATGAAGAAGATTATTATAATCCTGTAATATTGGTCAAAAGTATGCACGTTTTTCGTAAATATTAGAGGCATATTATATTATTACATCATATGAAATATTATTTATGAATAATAGAATAATAAATAAAAATAAATTATGATTAATAATATAATATATCTTAAATTTTATACTTTATACTAAAATAATAATAAATTACTAATCAATTTATTTATTAATAATAACGTGTGAATTTTTGGCCAATATTACAGGATTATTATAATCTTCTTCCTCCCAACGAAATCCATGAGATCTATGGGTGAGAATGCAAAAATAATAACAAAACCCACCTAAATGAGGATATAGAAGAAATATGGAAAACTTTGAGTTCTCAACTAGAACGGAAGATTTTTGAAGCAATGAGAACGATGATTTGGAAACAGAACATTTATTTTTCAATCAAACAGACAAAGTTATTAGAAAATATATGGATTTTCTACTAAATAAACAGTTTTTACCAGAGGAGCTACATTTGAGAAAAGTGACTTGAATTTTCAATTGAGAATCGAACAATGAAAAATTACTCGATCGCTTCTGTTTTTCTTGAAAGCTGTTTCATTCTTCACATCCGCGAAAACAAGTAAATGCATTATCTTATCAGCAGAAAAACAGTCCTTTAAATGCATTCTCTTCGTTATGCCGTAGGCTGGAATAGCAAATGTCTTTTCGGAAAAATTTTCTGAAAATATACATCTTTATTATAAGAATTCTAATAATGTAGTTGTGATTACTTCCTTCTTAGAATAATTAAAAGACTTATTTTAAAATGAACATTACATGTATGAAAATCACATGTCCCCGTTACATAAATTATATTTCTACCCCATTTATACCCTTTGAGGGTTTGTCTGTTTGAGCCCTATTATCTCTTACCATCTGCAAACAAGTATTTTCGGATGCGGTCACATTCGCCTTAACAATTGTTCGAAGGAGTGGAAGATTGCAGAAAACCGGAATCTTGAAGCGCAGCCGGTAACAGACAGACGAGCAAGGATGAAAAAAATCGATACCATCGAGTGCTCACATCCATCCTGTGCGTCGTATCGCCCACTTGACAGAAATTAGAAGCGATAAAAACGCAAGTGAGCAAGAATCCCAAATAGTCACTCATTCGAGCATCAACCGTGCACATCCTTGCTTAACATTGGAGATCTCAACGAATCCAGAAGTACCACCTAGCCACTACTGTTGGTTCCTTATAATAGATGAACGTTTTTATCTGCTAGTAGAGGGAAACTCGATGATTATGCTCCTGTTTTCAGGGGGGAAAACAGCTGATTATGCTCCTGTTTTTTGATTATGCTCCTCTTTTTCTCCTTCTTTGCCAGCAAGAGGGAGGAGACAAGGGATTGACAGAAGAGAGAGACAGAAAAGCATATGTGTCGCCATCTTTTTTATTTCACTTATTTCTCACATCATCCCAGCGAGTTTTGCTCGTTTCCCCCTACTAGCAGATGAAATAGTATATGCACCTCGGCGAAACCAGGCGATTGTACCTGGTTTCCCGCTCGGTGCATAATATACTATTTCCTACGCCTTATGGCTTTGGAGAATTGATTTGCTTTCGCTGAAATGTTCTACAGAGTTTTACAATCATTAACGGAGCCCAACATTAATCAACACTCGATACACCAAAAATCCATTTACACTACAGTACCTTGACCGTTCACTCGCTCTTGTTACAACGAAATCATTCCTTCTTCTTCTCCTGTCCAAACATCTTTTTTCATTATTCTTCCTTCATTCTTCCCCATCTTACTCAACACTTTCCTACCTCATTGCACCATCCTTCCACATTTCATCTTCCCTCTTATCCCCTCCTCGTGACATCTTTCTACTTCATACTCATTCAAACATTTTTTTTCTGTAATACATCTTTCTCTCATTCCATTATGTGGCCATACGAACTCTTCCACTTCCTGTTCCGTCGCGCCATTCTCTTCCACTTTCATTTCCCTCCCTCGCGCTTTGCAAACATTTTCCTAAAGATGATAACCTTGGAATTTCTGCACATAGCTCTGACCGACTTCTGTTCAGGTATCTTCTAAACCTATCTATCGTCTGCTATAAAGTGTCCTCACTTTTTGTCGTCAACACTGTATCATCTGCATACACAAATAACCAAATTCTATCCTTTCCTCCCCTTACTTCTCCACATTACTCAGTCATTTACCTCACCCTCCATGTCAACGATTTGTATCGCGAAAAACGTTGGGCTAAGCAGACCATCCTGCCCCAATCCCCTATCCATCCAATTCCCTCGAAATCTTATAACCTTCTTCCACCTTACCCTTCTTCTTTCCATCCCTTTCCCTTATATTCTTAATCAAATCTTTCTCTAACCCTTTCCCATCTACGCCTCCTATAAGCTCAACCTATCGGCTGATGGGAATGCGCCTCCGAGATTCACAAAAAACGTGTAAATTCTTGACCAATATCCCTTCCACCTTGACATCATTTTGCAACCCCTTTGCCAATAACAACGAGTACACTTCGTTTGATGTATGTGGTACCATTAAAACCCGAAATCAGTTAAAACGGGGTTTAACCAGCTGCAACGCAAAATAACCAAGAGCATTTGTCAAAACTAGTTTTAACTAGTTGAAACGCGAAGTAACCAAGTCCTGTAGTTAAAATCCAACGAAATTCTAAATCCAATGTGATTTCGCGTTTTAACTTAGAATATCAGTTGAAACTAGTTTTACCCGATTGTGCTTTTGGAATAACTAGTTTAAACTGCACTTTCCAGTAAAAATCGGAATACTAAACTTGAAACTGCATGCGCTTGCACATCTGTTTGCAGGAAAAAGCTTCCCATTTCTCAAATCTCGTGAAGGCGTAAAGGCACTCCTGTGACTGGTTATAGAAATAATGTAGGTCCCATGTCTACCCCCTTTCCCAAGTCTCGTGAAGGTGTGAAGGTACCCCTGTGACTAGTTATAGAAATAATGTTGGTCACATGTATACTCCCTTTCCCAAGTCCCGTGGAGGCGTGAAAGCACCCCTGACTGGTTGTAGAAAGAATGTTGGTCACATGTCTACCCCCTTTCCCAAGTCCCGTGAGGGCGTGAAAGCACCCCTGTGACTGGTTGTAGAAAGAATGTTGGTCACATGTCTACCCCCTTTCCCAAGTCCCGTGAGGGCGTGAAAGCACCCCTG
>WSXT02180473.1:0-14293 GCA_011762715.2 Neuroterus valhalla | reverse complement strand
ATACCATCAGATACCATCCTCATTTTCAAGACCCATAGTGGGTGGAAGTCACCGCTCGACTAGTCATGAAAAATAATTCAGGTTGGACACCTCTCCCTTTTCCCAAGCCTCCTGGACGCAGACAGTCACCGCTGTGACTACTTATAATGAATAATGCAGGTCGGACACTTTCCCCTTTTCCCAAGCCTACTGGACGCCGACAGTCACCGCTGTGACTACTTATAAAAAATAATGCAGGTTGGACACCTCTCCCTTTTCCAAAGCCTCCTGGACGTGGACAGTCACCGCTGTGACTACTTATTAAAAATAGTTCAGGTTGGACACCTCTCCCTTTTCCCAAGCCTCCTGGACGCAGACAGTCACCGCTGTGACTACTTATAATGAATAATGCAGGTCGGACACTTTCCCCTTTTCCCAAGCCTACTGGACGCCGACAGTCACCGCTGTGACTACTTATAATAAATAATGCAGGTCCGACACTTTCCCCTTTTTCCAAGCCTCCTGGACGCGGACAGTCACCGCTGTGACTACTTATAAAAAAAATTCAGGTTGGACACCTCTCCCTTTTCCCAAGTCTGGTGAGGGCGGAAAGTCACTGCAGAGACTAGTCATGAAAAATAATGCAGGTCGGACACCTCCTTTTCCCAAGCCTCCTGGACGTGGACAGTCACCGCTGTGACTACTCATAAAAAATAATGCAAGTTGGACACCTCTCCCTTTTCCCAAGTCTGGTGAGGGCGGAAAGTCACTGCAGTTACTAGTCATGTGAAATAATGTAGGTCGGACACCTCCCCCTTTTCCAAAGCCTCCTGGACGTGGACAGTCACCGCTGTGACTACTTATGAAAAATATTGCAGGTTTGACACCTCTTTCCTTTTCCCAAGCCTCCTGGACCCAGGTCCAATGCAGGTCGGACATTTTCCCCTTTTCCCAAGCCTCCTGGACGCGGACAGTCAAGGCTGTGACTACTTATAAAAAAATGCAGGTTGGATACCTCTCCCTTTCCCCAAGTCTGGTGAGGGCGGAGAGTGACTGCAGTGACTAGTCATGAAAAATAATGCAGGTCGGACACCTCCCCCTTTTCCCACGCCTCCAGGACGTGGACAGTCACCGCTGTGACTACTTATAAAAAATAATGCAGGTTGGATACCTCTCCCTTTCCCCAAGCCTCCTGGACGTGGACAGTCACCGCTGTGACTACTCATAAGAATGCAGGTTGGACACCTCTCCCTTTTCCCAAGTCTAGTGAGGGCGGAAAGTCACTGCTGTGACTAGTCATGAAAAATAATGCAGGTCGGACATCTCCCCCTTTTCCAGAGCCTCCTGGACGTGGACAGTCACCGCTGTGACTACTTATAAGAAATAATGCAGGTTAGACACCTCTCCCTTTTCCCAAGTCTGGTAAGGGCGGAAAGTCACTGCAGTTACTAGTCATGAAAAATAATGCAGGTCGGACACCTCCCCATTTTCCCAAGCCTCCTGGACGGAGACAGTCACCGCTGTGACTACTTATAAAAAATAATGCAGGTTGGACACCTCTCCCTTTTCCCAAGCTTTCAGGACGTGGACAGTCACCGCTGTGACTACTCATAAGAAGTAATGCAGGTTGGACTCCTCTCCCTTTCTCCAAGTCCGGTGAGGGGGGAAAGTCACTGCAGTAACTAGTCATGAAAAATAATGCAGGTCGGACACCTTCCCCTTTTCCCAAGTACGCAAGGGGGGGGGGGAGAGAAAAGTCGCCACTGTAACTGGTCATGGAAATAATGTAGGACGTACACCTATCCCTTTTCCAATGTCTCCTGGATGCGGAGAGTCACCGCTGTGACTCGTCATAAAAAATGATGCAGGTCAGACACCTCTCCATTTTCCCAAGTCCGATGGGGGCGGAAAGTCATTGCTGTGACTAGTCATAAGAAATGATGCAGTTCGGGCATCTCCCCCTTTTCCAGAGCCTCCTGGACGTGGACAGTCACCGCTGTGACTGGTCATGAAAAATAATGTAGGTCGTACGCCTTCCCCTTTTCTCAAGTCTTATAGGGGCAGGATTTCAATTTTATGAACCATAATTGCATTCTTAGAATTTTTTCCGGATGACTAGCCAACTTGTGAAAATAGACTAGTCTGCTCATTTTTGTTCATTGAAAAGGGGTAAAATTCTTATAATTATATTATTTTCGGGATGACCATCCCAATGATGATATAAGACTAGTCGTCCTGAATTTCGGAACGACTTGCAAAAAGTGAAAATATGGCTAGTCGACCCGAAATTCTGGACGAGTAGACTTGATTATAATAAAAGAGATCATTTTTCAACAAAAACAGAAGCTAATTTTCAACTCGATTTATGAATCTTTCCATTATCCCAAAAGATGATAATACAACCAAAAGAAGCGATGTTAAACCAAATCTTTCAATTTTCAATTTTTTCCCATAAAGAATTCAACTATTTTGTTGATAATTTTTTTTTTCTGGGTAAACTCAAATTTTCTCCTTCCAAAACATGGAATTCACTCTAGTTTAAGATATCAACTATATTGGTTGAAACCAATTAAGTTCGTTTTCCCAAAAATTAAATTTTTATTCTCATGTTACTTTTTACCAAGGAAACGAAAAATATGCACATTATTATATCATGGTTTAAAGAAAAATTTTTCAAATGTTCTTTCCACAAATAGAACAAAAACTATGCGTCTCATAAAAAAAACTTTGAAACGAATTTGTAGATCCTCTGATGTGAACAATTTTATTCCTCAACATTTTCATCCTATCTCGTAAAACGGAAGAAGATTATTATATTCCTGTAATATTGGTCAAAAGTCCAGACATTTTTCGTAAATATCGAAGGCATATCATATTAATGCATTTTATTGTATATTGTTGATGAATAATAGAATAATTGTGAATCAATTATTAATAATAATAATAAATTACTAATTCTTCCATTCAATAATATTAACGTCCAAACTTTGGCCAATATTACAGAATTATAATCCTATAATTATATTTTATCCCTTGATTAGCTTGAAAATCGATTATATGATTTTCATTATCAGTTTCACCAACAAAACAAGAACTACGCCTTCGTTCGAAAAAAACGTTGGGTTCAAATTTGTTTGTATTCTTCGATGAACTAATTTTGATGTTCTGTTTTCGTGTCCCTAGAGTTTGATCAAAAAATAGAACTTTTTATTTATCAGTATTTTTTCCTATGATTTAGAATGTAAAAATAAGACCAAAAGTACCTAAATAAGAAGAAAGAAAGAAACCTAAAATTAAACAGAAGAAATTTAATTTATTATAATAATGTTTGAATCCTCATTAGAACGGAAGATTTTTTAACCACTAAGATTATTTTCGGGACAAAAAATTTATTTTTCAGCCAAACAGACGAAGTCCTAAGAAAATAAAGGATTTTCTACCAAATAATCAGAATATTTACTAGGAAAAATACATTTGAAAGAGAAAAATAGTTTTTTCTTGCAAGCTTCTTCATTCTTCACTTCCACGAAAGCAAGTAAATACATTATCTTATAAGCAGAAAAACAGTCCTTCAAATGCATTCTGTTTGTTATGCCGCAGACAGAAATAGGAAATGTATTTCTGAAAAATTTTTCTGAAAATATACATTTTTATGATAAGAACTAAAATCAAGACAGTTTTGATTACTTTAGTCGCTCACATTTTTCGGAACAATTAGTCGAGGGAGTGGAAGTCTGCAGAAAACCGGAACTCTTAAGCGCGGCCGGTAATCGAAAAAAGTTTATTTCTGAGCCTTCTAGCTTTAAAAAAATAATTTGCTTTCTCTCAAATGTTTTACAGAGGTTCAAAATGAGTAATTGAGCCCAACATTATTCAACACTTGATACTTTAAATATGCATCTACCTTCAATACTATGACAGCTCACTCGCTCTTATCGCCTTGCCTTCATGGCATTGACACTCTCGGCCTGCGTGATTACTACCTACTTCTTAACTCCTATTCTTCAACTGCTATTGTTTATCTACTGCTCTTCCATATCACATCTTCGCCATAAGCTCCTGACCTCCTTTTTTCCGTTCCTTTCACAGATATAGCGCTCTTACCCTTGACCTAATCTACCCGTAATTCTCGTTCAACCTTGACCTTTTCAACCTCTCCTCTCCTTCTGCCTTTCCTCTCTTCATTCCGTTTTCCTTAACAATCTCATACACCTTCTTTCACTCTTCATACGATTTCTTACTTCATCCTCATTAGGACTAGTTCTTCTGAAATTCCTCTTTCTCTCATTCCTTTATATGGTCATACAAACTCTCCCACTGCCTGTACCACCATGCCGTCCTCTTCCACTTTTATTGCCCTACCTTGTTCCTCCCAACCTTGTACTTAAACATGATAACCTTGGAATTGCTGCATACAACTCTGACTTCTATCCAGGTATCTTCTCAACCTATTTGTTATCTCCTATAAACACACTGTTGTCTGCATATAAAAATAAGCAAATCCTAACTCTTCCTACCCTCACTTTTCTTGTCACTCAATCATTTAGCTTCTCTTCCATTTAAGCGATTCGTATCGCGAAAAATGTTGGGCTAAACCCGAATTCCCTATCCATCCAAAAACCCTCAAAAATCCCGTAACTCTCTCTCACCTTTTCCTTCGTCTCTCCATCCCTTTCCCTCATACTCTTGATCAGATCTTTTTCTAATACCCTCTCCTCTATCGCGTCCTATAAGCTAACTCTATAGACTGATAGGAATGCAACCTTTATACCAATACCAACCCTATAATATATAACCCTATAATTTCATGCCCACCCTTTTCCCTTTCCTTATACAGTGGTACTATCAGCCCCTTCTTCCACTCTTTCAGGAATTTCCTTGCTCTTCCATGCTTTCTTCACCACCTCTCCCAACCCTTTTCCTAATCACTGGTGTAATAAATAAGCATACTCTGTTCTGCGACCCGTCGAAGCCTTTCTTCCGTGTCGCCATTTAAATGTATCTTTTCTTCTTCTCTCGTTCTGATACTCCCTCACTTATCTTCCGTTGATATAAGCCGGAAAATGATTCTTCGACAAATTCCTTTCACTCCATGCTCTCTTTTTTCTTACTGACCTTGTTCTCACGCTTTCCGAAAACACTTCTCAACCCCCCCCCCCTCTCCTCATCTATTACATTTCCTTCTCCACCGCAATTTAACCATTCTTCTCCAAATACTGTCTTTCACAAAAACTCTTCCAGTTTCTTTCCCAAATCTCCTCATATCTCCTCCAACGTCTCCTCTTCAAATCTTACTTACTTTTTGAAGAATCAATTCCTTGGTGTCGATCCTCCGATTCTGTGGAATCGATTCTTCATCGGAATCGACACCGATTGTAATAACACAGCTGGGAGAAAGTAAATTTCCACTTACCGAAAGTTTATAAATAAATATAAACAAATATATTCCAAGGGCAAACATACTCTCAGAATTTGATTATATCGACGCGTCCTAATGGTAGGATGCCAACGCGCGCGACACAACCTGAAGGTACTCACCCAAAAATATTAAAAATAAGAAGATATCTGGGAAGTTATCACAAGAAAGTTTTTCTCGCAGTATTTAGGTTTGTACTTTCCACCATTTATATTGTTTTTATGATATAATAGGATAACACTCCCTCCCGTTTAAAGATAACAGACATCGCATGTACTCGTGGGACCGACCCTGCAGGGCCTGGGCAAAAAGATCATTTCTTGTATGACTGCTACGGCGTCAACATGTGTCTCACAATAAAGTATCTGACCAGATCTACGAATCTGCGTCAGGGTAAAATTAAATTGAAGTGACTTTTCATTTAGACCGTCACATAATTCGGCGATCCATGCCAGAATACTTTTGATTGATACATCATTATTGTAAAGTATTAATAAGAACTATTCTACGGAATTTCAATCAGGAAAACACAAACTGAGCTGCAACCATATGCTCAAAGTGATTCCTTGTCGTCTTATAAAAGACTAAAAGGCGAGACGTCACTCAACCAAGTTGGCACCGTTGGAATAGCGCAATTTACGGAATCTGGAATCCACGGCTGACCAGAACAAGCAGGTCTACTGAAGCAGCCACCAACTGTCTTCCCTGGGACTCTCAAGTGAGTAAAAAGAAGAGGAAACATATTTTGTATACATATTAAATAAAAAGGAGTGTTCTGTCACGACTTTCCACGTCCACGTAAGGCTAGTCGACTACGCAAGACTAGACCTTCCGTTAATAAACGTTCATCGATTGATTCAAAATATTTGGCTAAGGTTGTAGCACCTTCGTTTCAAATAGTGAATTTAAATTATAAAATAGTCACTGGCTGGACGGCTGAAGACGCCACGGACTATACGCGTACGCGAGTAATTTCGTGTACCGAACAAAATGAAATTAAAAAAACGTTACGCGACATCCCACCCGACACCCGTTATCATAGGCAGGGAAATAGATGACTTAGGTACACAATTACACATTCATACATTCCAAAAAGAAGGAAACCATGATGGACGAATCAAAGAAAATTACACCTGCAAAGACTGCGAATCCCCATAAAAATCAAGTCCCAACCATTTCAAAAATTGAGAATTACCCTGAATCACAACTACTAACGGCAAACGCAGAAATGTTCAACATGCTGTGAAAACTATCAGAACGGATAACTGATATGAAAATCGTAACAACCTCAAATCTAGATATCCCTACAAGAAACAAGCCATCACAAAGGTGGAATGAAAGAGTTGAAACAATCCCTGCAAGAGATGCGATTTAATTATTTAGAAATTTTATTGGACAAGACGATACGGGAGTTGAACTCTTCATCGCTCTTGTGAAAAGAATTGAATCGCAGTGCACAAATCCAGGAGTTTCATTAGACTGGATCATTGCAGAAAAGATCGGAGGAGAAACAGAAAAATCTATTCGCTTCTTACCGATCGAAAAATATGATGATCTTTTCAAAGTCCTTAGAACTAATTTTAGGACAACACAATCATTGGAAACACATCGCATGAAACTATCACAAATAATTCAAGGAACGCGAGAAACCACACAGAATTTAAACACAAGATTCAACCAAAGAATGCATGAATTATTGTATGCGGTTCAATCAAAAAATACCCAAATAGAGAAACGAAGAATTTGTATAAAAAATGAAGAACAAACTATTTTAGAAAAATACATCATGAACTCGAGAGAAGAACTTTCAGACCGAGATTCAAGTAGAAATCCAAACGACATTAGAGAGGCTCAACGAATAGCAATCCAATTAGAAGTTTGGTTAGCCGAACGGGGTAAAATTCGTCAATTAAAAAACACAATTGAACATCAACTACCTATCCGAACAGACCCTCACAAAACTTCTTTCGGAACTCAAAACTCCCATTATTATAACCAAAAATATCCTTCAAATAATAGCACACCGTTGCAGCAGAGACGTCAGTTATTTTGCAGTCCTTGCAGTCACTGCAAAATACTTGGGCCTGCTGGAAATCAATATTTTTCGAAACAAAGAAATGTTAACAAAAAAACCGCGGGAAGTCGAGCTTCGGATCGTGTGAATCATACCCAAAGAAGAGGAGGAAGCTTTCCGAAAAACGAAAATGTACACGGAGACAGAGTATCAGTAATATCTGGAAGATTATATTCTATGAAAGGACAATTACAAGGAGCAAAACGACCAGTAAAATTATTAGTTGATAGTGGCGCATCGATCAATCTAATAAAAGAAAATTGTATTAACAAACACCACCGGAGGATCCCCTTTTAAAAAGATGTTTCAATGAGGAATGATCAGCATAGGACAAAAAAAGTAACGAAATTTAGGTTTCAAGGTAAAGAACATCTTTTTTTAATTGTTCCAGAAAAGTTTCCAATACCAGAGGAAGGTATCATCGGAACACCATTCCTGCACTCTTATCAATTTAATTTGTCCAATCAATCCCTCCAACTTGACGATAAAATCTACCCTTTGGATTATAGCGGTATCCTTATCCCGAAGAAAACTATAAAAATGATATCTGTGAAAACAAACGTATCGGATTGTTGACTCACAAGTTCAAATTTCTGTTAGTAACGGAACACAAATGGACTTGAAATTGAGAAATGAAGAGATAAACGATACATATATCAATTTTACCCCAGCACGAAAGGACCGCATAACCTACATCACGCATAACGAACTAAATGCTAGATTGAAATTATTGAATGAAAATCTGAGACTTGAACATATAGAAAATGTCCACGGGGCCCAGATACAGAAGATAGCTATCTCATCTCATGCCATTTTTGCACTACAAGGAGATCCGCTACCTTGACCAAGTCTGTCATCACGCAGAACCGTTTTGAAAGATGGAGCTGACATTAAGGTGCGTCAGACTGGATAATCAGAATGTCCCAAGGAAGAAATTTCAAGCCAAGCGAAAGAAATGTCAACTAAAAAGATAATAGAAGCGTCGAACCCACCATTCAACTCACCTCTTTGGGTAGTCCCAAAGGAACGCGATGCATCCGGACAACAGAAGTGGAGGATTTCCATCGACCTCAGGAAGTTGAACGAGAAAACTGATCCGGATGCCTACCCCCTCTCGGTGAACGACGAAATCTTTGATCAACTCGGAAAAGCAAAGTTTTTTTCAGCTTTCGATTTGAGCTCAGGATTTAACCAAATTGCTATGCAAGAGGACTCAAAAAAATACACTGGGTTTTCTACAAATAAAGGACATTCCAACTACAATCGTCTACTGATGGAATTCAAGAATTCACCGGCAACATTTCAAACAATAATGGACACAGCATTACTTTGACTGATCGGGAAAATATGCTTCGCTTACCTAGACGACATTGTTGTTTTGGGAAGTACACTTCAAGAACACAATGAAAATCTGTTTATTCTTTTCGAACGTTTACGGGCTACTGGACTTAAGCTTCAACCGGACAAGTGTGAATTTCTTCGACCAGAACTGGAGTAGCTAGGACACGTGATCACAGAAAATGGAGTGGAGCCAAACCCCTATAAATTACCAGCTTTTCAAAATTTCGAGAGACCCGAAAATCAAAAAGAAGTCATGTCTTTCTTGGGTTTAGCAGGATACTACCGGAAATTTATAAAAAACTTTTCAATAATAGCTAAACCATCAACCGAACTGTCAAAGAAAAATCAACACTTCAACTGGACATCATCCTGTGAAATAAGTTTTGAATCATTGAAAGATGCTCTTCACTCAGCACCAGTCTTGAGATATCCAGACTTCAAGGACACATTTACGTTGACCACTGACGCAAGCAATGGGGGTCTGGGGGCGATTTTGTCTCAAAAGGGACACCCAGTTTCCTAAATCTCAAGAACCTTAAATGATCCCGAGCGAAATTTCACCACCGCCGAAAAACAACTTCTAGCAATCGTCTGGGCAGTTAAACGCCTCCGCCAATAGCTTTTCGGACGTGAATTTGTGACACAAACGGACAACCAGGCTTTGTCGTGGCTTTTGAATGTGGAAGACCCTTCTTCCAGGTTAACGAGATGGAGATTTTAATTAGAAGCGTACATGTACAAGGTCGTATACAAAAAGCGGACGGAAAATACGGCAGTTGACTTACTTTCGCGAATGCATCCAATTGAAGATAAAAATCTCCCAGGAAAATCGCACGAGACTACCGAAATCAATCAGGTAGATAACTCTCAAGAAGTCCATGGCAACAAAACATCAACGACAGGTGTGGGTAAGAAATTGACTTCTGGATCATTGCGGAATCATGAACCGAGCGATGGTAAAGGAATTTCTAACGAGTACGACAACTGGAAGAAGAACCGTCTGCCCAATATGTTGAAAATCAAACCGATAATTAACGGAAATAATTGGATTAAAATAAATAAACTAAACATGTTTTCTTCGTTGAGAATTCAACTGGCAGCATACAACGAAGAGGAATGGGTTGAAGTTCTCTACGAAAAAATTAAATTTTTTAGTAGTAACAAATCCGGGGGTACACTTGGATTCCACATCGAGGATCCATCAATCAACATCACAGAACGGGTCCGCATCGGAGATATGTTGAATTTCTTACTACAGAACAAATTCACAAAACACACATTTTTTCAGTGCGAGCGACCTGATAAACAATTGAGCGCAGAGGAGAAAAACAATCTATTCAGGGAGGCACACGGAAATCAAGACACAGGTCACTTCGGCGAAAATAAAACTATCGAGAGGTTACGCAAATAGACATCATGTTAAAATACTGTAAAGGATGCAAAGATAACCCTCAGCAATCCTCTTTTTGAGTCAGATTATGAAATGTTATGCAATAATCAATTTTACACTCTACATGCAAATAGGCTACAGCGCTACTATCAATAGCTTAATTGGTTCATTTGCTGCTTTTTAGTATATTCCAGGTAAGAAAGCGATCTTAGCTTCCGTAAATTACAAGGAGCTACTAAAATTTGTGAAGGAAAGAACCCTAACTTTCTCCTAACAGAAACAAAATCCTGTAAAACAAAATTGATAAAAACAGCGATAGAATTACAACAGCAACAAAAAAAGAACAAAGAGTGTACATGTAATTTAGTTATTATCGATTACACTGTATTCTCAATACGAAGTCTGCGACCCAATGCAAGAATGTCTTCCGAATCTTTGCATAAATTTTTGTGATATCACTAATAAAATAAGCAACGAAATGACACTTATCACATATAATAAAATGCGCTTACAATAGATTTTCAAAGAAGACCAGGCAAGTTACCTGATAATGGGTAGGACGTAACATATGTAACCGCAAAGAATTTCAGGAGAAATTCACCCTAACAGGGGGAGTGTGAAGCAGGGACGTATAAAAAGGAATATTCTAGCTTCACAAAACGTTCTTTCCTAAAATAGAATAGTTTCGTAGGCTAAGGAGAGATAACACTCCCTCCCGTTTAAAGATAAGAGACATCGCGTGTACTCGTGGGACAATAAACCGTTCCAAATACTGTCCGTGTACCCATTGAAATTTTGAATATATGCGCGCTTTTTTTGGAGTGGCGGAACATTTGAATCGGAATCGATCTCCACCGTTGATTCTTCGATTTTCCGGAAGCGACGCGTAAGTCGAAATCGAGAAACGATTTACCGAGCAAACGTTACCGAGCATTACCCATCCCTAATTAACATCTTTTTCCCTCCTTACCATTTGCCGCTATCCCCTCCTAATCACAGCAATAATGGATAATGTCTGATTCTATCATTCCTCCTACTGCGAATCTTTTACTGTTTCTCAGTTATATTAGAATATGAGGTTATAAATTATTTAAACAATAAAAGACAATTCTAAAATATATTTATTTCAAAGTCAGAAACATCAAAATTTGTGAATTAGTGAACTTGCCCACTTTTTTTACACGCTGCTTCACAGACAGGCTTGGACACATACTTGTTCTTTGCATGGGAATTCTCATCACAAAATCGTGCTTCAGTGCACTCAGTTCGCATTGGATCAAATGACCAGACCAAAGTCAAATAATGTGCGAGATAACATTGTGGGTTGTCCTTTATGTGTGGCGAACAAGCTATCGAAAAAATGTGAATGGTTTGATAGTCAACTTATGTGAAATTATATTATTATATAACAAACAATTTCATATTCAAATAAACATATTTGGTCCAAAAACAATGTTATGGAATAAATATATGCGCTTTTCAGAAATTTTAGAATATATATACATATAAAATCACGTTTAACCGTTCATTTGAAAAAAACCGGCAGAAAACTTTTTCGAAAGTACCGGCAGTCTATAGCTTCTATGTTAAAAATATAACTTCATGTGGATTGAGTGAGGATTTAGGGAACAAATAAGCGCCAAAGACGGAACAATTGGATAATTTTTTTTCTCCTTCGTACTTCACTCTTAAACTCTGAACAGGATTTTTAATAATGAAAATTTCGGAGTCTCTTACGTGTGGGAACTCCAACGATCTGGTTAAAAGGTACACTATCAGTTTTTGTGATGATGGAAAAACACATGAATATAACAAGAATCTTGAACTCTATTTCTGAGGATTTTCTGCTTCTTCCTCTTATTTGAAATTTTCTCGATCTGCTTCTTCTTTGGTGACTCTTTCAGGTTACTTCTTTTTGCACTAAAGAATTACTGATCGCACAGTCTCCTAAATATGACGGAAAACGTGACTTTCATATCGCAGAAGTGTTTTTAATGTCTTCTCGACCTGCTTTTAGCAACGCATAATATTTTCTAGGAAAATTTCTTGTTCTTTGGAGTAAAAGTATTTTTTGTCCATAAAAAAAATATGCTTCCAAACACCTAGTCTAATTTTGAAACCTATATTCAAAGTTCGGAAAGGTAGAATCAATTTTCAAACATGAAGATCTATTTTTACCAAGAAAGTAGATCGTGACAAGATTGCAAGAATCACGAACCAAATATTTTTCATTGGAATCAGTCTCTACCGTTGGGAAGTCATATTGTTTTTATCATGAAAGTTCAGGTTTTAACCAGAAAGATGAATCTTTAAACATAAAAGTTCATTTTCAAGAATTCAGGTAAACCTTGAACTAACTATGCGAACTCTCAGCAAAACAGTTGAATTATACACACACAAAAAATTATGATTTTCAGAAAACAATCTTTCCGTTTTTAGAGCCGTGTATAGGGATGAAAAAAGGAAAATTCTCTACACCAAAAAAACATGAACTTTCAACTTTACCCTACACTCTCAACAAGACTGCTTTCCCAAAATTTAACTTTCGATCTCTTTACTTTGCAATTGATATTTAAAGTGCGCAAACGTCTCGCCTGCTTACGCTGCACGGTGGGGGTAAAAAGAATCCATGAAAAAATTGATTTTTAAAATCCAATTATAATTAAATTACTCATATCATGTATGTATATTATAATAAATAAATTTTATTTTTTTAACTCTATCTAATTGGTTACAAAATCCACCTTTTTAGGTTAAACATTCAACGCTTTCTGTTAAAAGGCATTCATTCTTCTGAATTCAAGCGTTTGATTATAAATTTATCCTTCTGAATGTGAATTCGCATTTTCTTTGATAGGAAAATTCGGATGTAGAAATTATCTCTTGTTGGCTGAGAATATGCTGTTATCCAGATAATGTTTGTTTCTAACATGAAGATGTACCTATTTTTCTTATGATGCACCCCTTCTTGGTTAAATTCATTCTTTTTTTGATTGGAACTTTGAGAATGTAGTCAAAGGTTGAAGTGATTTGTTAAATGTTCATTATGGCGTTTGGAGGTTCCACTATTTGGTCGAAAATTCGTTTTTTTTGTCTTCGATAATTCATATTCGAAGATTTCATAACTTAACAATTTTGCTAGAACGGCATTTTTCCGAAATTTAACTGTTTTGTTGTATATTTGCCCCTTTTGATAAAAATTCATTGTTTCGAGTAGATAGATAGTTAAAAGTTTATTCTTTAGCCTATTGGCCTTAAGGAATTGACTTGCTTTCACCACCATGTTTTACAAACTTTTTTTTTTACATTTCGCATTGCTAAGCTCTGCCTCCGCGTTTCCTACCTATTTCTTATCTACTATGACTTATTTGCTATTCCTAATCTCCTTTTACATTTTTCACATTGATCTTACATCTATTCTCTCTCCGCCTTCCACATCTATCTCCATTCCTCCTCCTCCTTCCTTCTCTTCCTCTTCCTCTTCATCTTACCCAGCACCCCCTTCACCCATGCGATCGCCCTTTTCTCTATTCTTTTATGCATCATAACCTACATCCTCATTCCACTCCTTCCCACGCCCCCGCATTCTTCTATCCAGTGTCCCACCTTTGCATACTCCTTTCCACAAAATTCACACATTCTCTTCTCCTCAGAAGCCAAAAACTATTGGAGCCCTCCATGCTCCCACATCTCAACCTTACTATTATCTCCTGACTTCCTTTATCTCCTTTCTCACATGAATATCGCAATTTTTCTATTGGCCTTATACACCCACATTGCTTATTATACCTTGACTCTTTCATCCTCTCTCCTCCTCCTGCCTTCTCTCTCCATGTTGTTACTCTTTACACTCTCATACGGCTTTCTTTCTTCCTCGAGACTTCTCCTCACTTCATCCTCATGCAGATCATTTTTCTGAGAATACCCTTCTTTCTCATCCTCCAGCTTTCCATCTCCTCTCCTGCTCTCCTTCTCCCACCTATACTCCCTTACTAGCCTACTTCTCCTCTATTCCAAGAATTTTCGCTCATACTTGCAGCCTCAGCTACCTATCAGGAGGCTACCTCCTCACTTTCGTTCTACCCCACCCCCC
>WSXT02180462.1:0-21275 GCA_011762715.2 Neuroterus valhalla | reverse complement strand
AGATAGATAGATAGATAGATAGATAGATAGATAGATAGATAGATAGATAGATAGATAGATAGATAGATAGATAGATACACAGACAGATAGATAGATAGACAAATAGACATACAGATAGACAGACAGATAGACATACATATAGACATAAATATAGACAGAAATATAGACATAAATATAGACAGACATATAGACAGACATATAGCCAGACAGATAGACAGACAGATAAACAGACAGACAGATAGACAGGAAGACGCCTACGTAAAAACCAGTTTTTCTGACTCAGGTGGCCTCAAAACGTGCACATTCAATAAATTCGCGGATGTCAATTTGCGCATAAAACCCAATACCTTCTCATTCAGAATTAGAATGTAGAATCCATATTCAAGGAGAAAAATAATGTGTTTTACATTTAAAAATCCAACTTTCGCATTTTCCGATTGAAAATTCAACTATTTTGCAGAAAATTCTTTCAAAGGGCCACGAAGGTCACCATTATGGGGACTATAGAATCCCCTTGTGGGAATTAAGAGTGTCAGATTGTGAACCTTATCTAACAATATATTAATGTCACTGCCATCACAGAGGCCTGTAATTATTACCTTCTCTAGTAAAGCCCAGCTAGGCTCTTGACCGTTACGAGCAGGAAATCGGTCACCTCTGCTGCGATAAGCTGGAAGGATCAGGAAGAACGTGTTGATGTGCGTCTCTCCATCAACGTGAGATTAAATTTAGGAGCATAGCCTTAGTGCTAGGATACCTAATTGTTCTAACCCACCTATAATACATAGGATCGTATCGTCGCTTTTGGATATTGATTTTTGCTTTGTGTTCAGATGATTCGACGGCTTTGTTGTAGGATATAATGGTTATACGTTGGCTTTTCAGTTACGTCCGGTGTTATTTTGGAGATAGTTTTTGTAATGGTTTTCGTATGTGTTTGGACCTAAATGATTTGGTTGGTTGTCGTTGGTCTTGAAGCTTGTATGTTGTCCCTAGAGATTCAAGATTTTTATATTATTTTCCAAAATATCCTGGCAAAAATTTTGTGAGCAACTCTTCCGTATCCAGGGCACTCTTTATCATTTGTAGTGTGGTCGTCACCGCAGTATTCACAGATGGCCAGTACTTGTATGGTTTCTTGGCACAGGGAAAATTTTTAAGCTTCTCCGCACATGGCACACCTTGAACTCGCGTCGCTGTTGTCTAATACATAGTCAAACCTTCGACAATAAAAAAATTGTTAGGGAGTCCCTGAGATTGGACTCTATCAATTGGAGTAAAGCCTTGAGGTTTTGTATTGTCAAATTGTGGAAATCTATACCATAATGTCAGCTCATCACTGACGTTCTTGGCGTCTAACTGCTTCCTTTGAGGGAGGTGATGGATTCTGAATCAGTACACGCACCGGTGGGAACATCATCTGTTAGTTTGGCAAGCTAACGCTTCTTGCTCCTAGAAGTTGTGGTTGTCTTGTTCCATCCCGTTGTTGAACGATTGGCTGCTGCTGTTGCTGCTACGATCAACGAGGTGAGGCTGGACTTATGCACTGTGATATGTTTGTATCAGAGCGCCCACGCTGAGCGACAGTTGGCACAGTCACTGTGCCTGCACTGTTTCCAGCACGCCGAATTCGTACACAATAAGTGTGCTCGAAAAGGCGCAGTAGCTGTGCATCTTTGCGTGCTGGCCGAGCACGTTAGCGTACTAGCAGCGCCTTCGTACGATCTACAGTGCGCCCGAACTGAGAGCGCGCCTATCAAACCTCATTTTCGCCCCCCACCGTGCTTTTATAGCGCGCTGTATGGACGTAAGTGAAGGGTTGCCACTACCGTAGCATGGTGGCGCTGACTGTGCCAACTACCTCTCAGTGCAGGTATTTGCTTCACGATGGGGACGATAGGAAGAGTGGGTAGTGTCCGATTCACTTGGTGCTTCATTGTCTTAAATCCCTCTCCGATTGGTAACCAAACTAGCAGGTTATGAACATAGTTAAAAAGAAAAGAAGGGACAATGGAATTGGTGATCCAGAACAGTAATTAGGCAAGGACACTCACGCTTGCAGCGTATATATGGGCGGCATTTGTGATGGAAGGAAGGTTGAATTACGCAAGAATTCGTTTGTTGCGACTGAAACAAGGAATACTAAGATTAAAGCTGAACGGATAAGGCGCATGTAGGAAATTTTGAAAGAATATTTGGGGTGACAGAGCCCCAGACAGGAATCGTAGGTGCAGATGCTCTCGAGAAATTGCGGTTCTATTGAAGAAGAATTCAAGTGAAGTGAAGGCCCCGTTGGCATTATTACAGGTGACTTGAATTTGCTTAGACCAAGTGAGTCTTTTGTCAAAAATGGCGCTAAGATATTATGCGGAGAACCTCTATTTAATGGAAAAGAGTCAACAAAGAGTTCAAGAGGATAACGCCGGTGGCGGGAGGAAAAATCTCCATCTGTAGTATAATTCTAGAACGATTGGAATAAATCTCTTTGAACAAGAAGAGCAGTGACTGATGACCTTGGATGTCCTAAGGTAACCGATGGCGCTAGCATATTAGGTCGGGAGATTTTTTCCATCAACAGGATTGTCGTAAAAGGACACGTTGAAAAGAGAGGGAGAGAGTTTGGAGCTCTGTGGGACACCGTAGGTGAAAAATTGTAGGTCCGACAAGAATTTTCAAACGCTAGTTCTGGAGCTCCTGTTCAAGAGTAAGGATTTGATTAGAGTAATGGAATAGAAGCGTCGATGTGTCCATGTCTCTGTAAGGATTTGAGAAAAAGGATTCAGAGATACGAAAAAGTTGATGGGCTGCTACATGACATTTGGCTTTGCAAAATTAAGTTATCAAAACGAGAGATAATGATGTTTTCGGCTAGTTACCTGAGAGCGCAGAAAGGATTGATAGGTCACAAGCTGGATGCTGAGCTGAGAAGTTTGTTCGGTTTTGAAAAAAAATTACAGCAGCCTCTTTCCAGGCTAAGGTGAGTATTGCCGCTACATCATTGCGTTAACGATGTAGCAAATAGCCACGATACGTCTGCAAGGGAGAGGTTTTAGTACGTATATTATTGATGATGGTGTCATTGTCAGAAGCTATATGATTTCTAAAGGAGCAGTTTGTGCCGGAGACTTCTTGTGAAGAGGCGAGAATGAAGTCTATGTCGGTGACAGTGAAATTCTTAGAAGTCTTAGAGATAAGGTCGTGGGAAAGAGCAAAGTCGAGGCTAGGAAAGGGTCTTTGATGAATTGGTCTTCGAGGGAATCTGCGAATATTTTTGCTTTTGTCTCATTGAGAAGGTAAGATTGACCATCTTTGACAGGAGAGAGGAGGTGGGATTTTCTATTATGGAGGGATTTTACGACTTTCCAGTATCTTTTAGGTGGTATTTCAGCTTTCGCTATGTAGGAGTCAGAAGGACTTATTAATTTTATGCGATGTCATTTAAAGTTGCATCTGAGGGAAGTTGAGACGATGGCGCCTCTCCTTATACTATTCCGCTTGGGAGGAGCGCGCCAATCAGGGGACTCGGAGTGGGGGATACCGTGTGATTGGCTGTCAACATTACGTCAGCGCCAACTAGCTTGTTCTTAATTGCCAGCACGCTGGCAGACGACAATCAGCTTCTGAATTCATGAATTTTTTCTATTATTTCCCGTTTCGAATTTTGACTCCTTGACTTCTCCTCCTGAGGATACATGATTCGTAAATTTGCCTATATAGTGAACTTTTCAAAATATGTTCTCCCGTGTATGAACGATTTTGTTAAAATGCAGAATGGATCTCTCCCTATGTCCCTAACGAAAGTTCATTAAATGATGTCAAGTGCGCGGGAGACTTTTGAGTTTCAACCATTAATTGCGACCTCCTTAATCACTATGACTATGAATGCAGACAGGATATGATTATTCAATAACACGATTTATGACTATTCTGATAATCAGTAATCATTCGAAGCAGAAAAAAAACCTAATATACAATTCCAACATGTTTCGGAAAAAGGGGTCAACTTATACGCAGTTATTTGTCCTCGCAATGATAGAATTATCTTATGTTGACAAGAGTGTTTTGATGAGCTCTGAACAACCTTACGAAATATGTACTATTAACAAGAGAAGGCCTTTTTTCTCGCTACAAGCATTCATAAAAATGCTTCCATAAGCGTAAATCTTTTATATTAAAAATCTGAATTTCCTGTTTATAGAATTTCCTATTATTACTCTTGAATTGATTAGTTATTATCGCATAAAAATAGGAAATGTTGATTAGAGTCGCAGTGTTTACATTTTAGTTTCAATTATTATTATTATTCTAATTATTTGCACTTTGCACTATGCAGGCTTGCTCTTGGACAAAATCAGCACTTTTGGCCAAATTTTCTTCTTGTGGCAAAATCAGTACAATGATTATCAGATAGGAAATAAGTTCATGAGATATCTCGAATGAGTTTATTTCCGAATAAGGAATAGTTCTATCCATGCAAAGAAGACGGATTTATTCCATTCATTCAAGATTCATTATTTCAGTTTTATTCACATAATTCCATACGCTGTGTTAATAAATGAACATTTATTTTTATGAAACAAATTTTTGAAAGAAGTAGATCCCCCCCCCCCCAATGAGTTTCCAGCAAATCTTAATTCTGATCATCCGAAATTATCTGAACTTGTAATTTTAATATCTAAAATAAAATATTTCAATATTTTTTAATATACTATCAATATTTATCAACAATATCAATAATTTCTCGTACAGAACACTTACATAAAATAACAGGAGATTGCCAAGAGTCGTAAATCTTCTTCAAAATATAATGATTATTATTTCAGAAAAGTGATTTCCTGTACAAACGTTAACATAACCTCGAATTGTTCTGGGATATTTGATTTTCCTAGATAATTTGAAAATTTAAATTCGAGCGCAAAATACAAGTATGAAAAAGCTCGAATGTTTCTTGATTATCAAATGGTTCTTGCTGATTTTTTTTTTTTGAAAAGGCATTATCCTGAGCTTCGATTTTCGAAATTTCAAATTTGATATATAAATCAACTTTGAGAAATCAGGTGTTCAGCGAGAATGATTGCGAGATTTTCGGGACATATGATTAATTACTTTTTTGAGATATATTTTTTGGCTCAAAGTTCTCCAAACATGTATGAATTTCCAACAAAACAGTTTATTTCAATTATTAGGTAGAATGTTCAACCTAACCAGGGAATCTTTAATAGAAAAAACTTCCTACAAAGTAGCTCAAATTTGAAGTCTCCTCATGTGTTTAGATTCAAACCTCCAGCTGCTCCTCCCATCAACTCCTCTAACCCTTCTGTCTTTCTCTATATATCTACATTCACACGTGTATCTACTATCTCCTACCTCTACTGTTTTCCACCTCTACTCTTCTATTATTAACCGTCCGCCGTTATCCCTTCCTTCTGTTCCTACAAACCATTTTTATCTTTTTTTCTATATCTACTCTTTACTCATTTACATAACCATTCCTCCTACCGCTCATCCCTTTTCAAATGCCCTCTAGGCTTCTTTGACCTTCCACCTGTACCTCTCTGGTAGCTTCTTCTTTAGTCTTTTCCACCCCCTCTCATCTAGCTATGTGTCTGTCATCACTACGACTTCCAATTGTCCTAAATTTTCTATAAGCTCCCCATCCTCTCACATTCTACTAAGTCTCACCTCTTTTCGTCCTAGTCTCACTATACGTCTTTTATCTGTATTCTTCCATACTTAATCTATGTACTTTTTCCGTTTTCTTTTCCCTCCTCCGCTAGTTTCCTCGACTTTTATTGCATACATCTTTCCTCCCATGTCGAATCATCCTCTATCCTGTGTTTCCATATAACAGCATTCTCTTCGACATGACCTCCATCTTACCTTCTCTATTCTTTAAACTCACCAGCGCTATTTTGCCCCTTCTTTCCTCTTCCGTTCTTATTTTTCTTAATTCGACTACCTTTACTTACGCATTCATCGTATTCAAAACGTTTTGCACAACTTCCTTCGAATCCCTGCCTTTTAATCTTATACCTCTTATCACTATATTCTTTCTTTTTCCCCCCCCCCCCCTCTCAATCCTTCCAATTCTTCCTATTTCCTCAACCCTTTTATCATTCACATCCTTATTCCTCATTAGCCCTTCAACGTTCTGGATATCACCTTGCATTATTTCCAACCTACTTTCTAACTGAGTGACGATTGGAGAAAGGTGGAAAGAAGAAAGAAAGAAGTGTGGAAAACGGTAATTGATCAGCCGATGAAATAGAAGAATTTTTAGGAAAGATAAAGATGATGGAAATAGAATAAGTAAATGTAAATGAAGAAATAATAATTGTGATTATTATTTTCATTACGATTTTCCAGGGTAAGCTTAACTCGTGATTGAAAAGATAAAAATAATGCTAAAGGGTACTATTGGGAGGAAAGTCAGCAAAGGAGAGAAAAGAGGGAAGGAATACATCGAGAGATTGAAATATTAGAATGGGAAGAACATTTCATGGAATTTTTGGAAGGAGTAGAAAAGAAAATTCAGAGAGGAGGAGGAGTGGGAAGGGAAAGAAGAATACCCATAGGAGTATAATAACATTCAAGAAAGAAATTCAGGGTATGGCATATATAATGTGCGATAGGGTATAGAGACCAGAAGGCTGGCTAAGAAAAGAAGGAGTAGTGGTACCAACAGTGAAAAATGGGAAAGAAGAGACGGTTAGAGATATTAGAGGGGGTAACGCTGATGCCGACATCATGTAAGATAGATGTGTCAATAGTTTCGAAGAGGTTGAAAAAGAAGAAGAAAGGAAGAAAACATTTCTGCCGAATCAGACAGCATCAAGGAATGGAATAGGAGTGATGATGTCCATGTACTACATAACATCATAAATAGAAGACTCAAAAGAGAGAAAGGAGGTTAAACAGCAATGTTTGTAGATTTAAAGACAGCGCTTGATTTACTAGACGGGGATGAGATCGCTAAAGCTATGGAGAAGGAGAAGATAAGGAGAGGTTTCAGAAAAGAGTAGCTGAAATGTAGCTGGCTATTGAGAAAGGGATGGTGGGTTTATTTGAAGGATTAAAAAAATTCCTAGATAGAAAAAAACTGTGGTCCAATACAGATAGAACTCAGGTTATGAGGTTTTGGAAGAGGGCAGGATAAGACCTAAAGTAGCGAGATAGTAAGTTAAGAAGTTAGAGGAGGTAAATGCATTTAGGTATCTTAGTTCCATAGTGCAGGAGATCGGGAAGCATAGAGCACATATTAGGAGGAGGATTAGAAAAATGGCCGGGTTGATGAAGCAGATATGGGAAATCGGAAAGAGAAGGGCCAGATAGACTAGAAGAGACGTATGAGATTGTTTGATACACCGGAATGATCGGTATTAAGCTACGGTGTATAGATGTAAGGATTAAGTAAATTAAGAGCCTGTAAAAATAAAAAGGAGGCGGAAGTCACACTAAGAAAAGAATAGTAGCTTCAATTGTGCAGTGAGAATGAAGAAAGAAGATAATTGGTAGAAGGTTAATTTTCAACAAAAAAAAACGGATCATCAACTAAATACATGAATTTCAAAATGGTCTGCATTTCAGGATGCAGACCTTAGAAAGAAGGATAAAGAAGCAGGAGGGGTCTAAGAAGTAGGTAGAAGAATAGAACAGTAAAATAAGAAGTATGGAAACCACAAATATGCAGGTCAGTGTGTGGGAAAGTGAGAATGAAGATTAGGGAAATTAATAAAATTAGAGAGAAGAATAGACATGAAAGAGAGAGAGAGAGAGGAGAGGAGAGGACAAGAGGAGCTAGCAAAAGAGGAGAAGAAGGAAGGAAAGGGAACGTAGCCTAAGCTGTGTAAAAATGAAAAACAAGATCAATGTTGAGATTGGTATGAAAAAAAAGAAGAGTAAGTAAAGAGTGCGGTGTCGAGAAACTATGAAAGAACGGGAGGGAAGAGGTGGTCATGAGAAATAGTTGGAAGCAAATGAGTATCATGAGAAATTGGGAACAGTGGAGAGTGGAGAGTGGAGATGATCATGGGAATGTGCTTGGATAAAAGAGGATAGGGAAAGATAAGGGGAAAGTGACCAAGAAAATACAGTGAGAAGGTTCAAAAGCGATGAAAGAAAGGAACAAATATATAAAAAAAGGAGGATAGGAGGCTGATGAAGGAAGAGATAGAAGGAATAATTGCAGAAGAGATAAAGGAGTGACAAAAGAGATATTTACATGTTCAGAAGGTGGAAAGAAACCGTCATTGACTATGCGATAGTGGACAACGAGGTAAGAGAGTGGAGAGGGAGTGAAGGTAAAAAAAAACGGGTAAGAGGGATCAATCCATGGAAGGGAAGGAGCAATTTAGAGAAAAGCTGAAGTATGTAAAAATAGGAAATGTTTGGGAGATGTTAGAAATGGATAGGATGAGGAATGTGAAGAAAAGAAGAAAGTGAGAAAGGGACCAGGAAGATGGAGAAGAGGGGAAAGTAGTAGAGACGAATGTGGAAGGCAAAAATGGAATATAATAAGATTTCTGACAAGAAAAAAGAGGAGGAAAATATAATTCCTGAAGAAGAAGCGGAGAAGACTCAAATGGAAGAAAATGTGTGGAAAATAGTAAATAAGGAAAGGAATAGAGGGGAAAGGATAAACCATGACATTGGGATGGTAGTATGAAAAAAGTTTTCATGGATATGCTAGGAGGAGTAGAGAATAAATTCTGGAAAAGAAGAAAAGAAGGAAGAGAAAGAGACGAGGAAGAGGACATAACAAGAAACAAAATTATCAGTGTTCAAGAAATCATGGGAGAGGAAAGCTTCAGGTTCAGATGAAATAGGAAATGAAGTCTAGAAATATGGGGAAAATAAACTGAAAGAATGGACAAGGCTAACGTGCGATAGGATATGAAAAGAAGAAGGATAGCCAGAGCTATGGGAAGGAGGGGTACTAAAGAGAGGAGATATATTCACCGGCATACGCGGTTGTTATGTTAATGATGACAGATGATACACAGAGAACATCGGGTCTTACTCCAAGGTTTGGTTTATACGTAGACAAGGAGAGATTGAATTTGAATGTAAAGAATTCGAAGATAATAAGGTTTTTAAAAGGGAGAAGAAGAGAAGAATGTATGGAATGGGAGATGGAAAGAAGTGAAGATGGAAGGAGTAAAAGACTTTGAATATTTGGGATATACCTTGCGATAAAATGGAGATCATAAGGCTCATAGAGGAGGAAGAATAACAAAAAGTGGTAGGAGTCATGGAAAATAGGAGAAGAAAGGTCCAAGGAAGAATAAAAAGTAGAATGTGGCTGTTTGGTACACCGGTATGGCCTACATTAGGTTATGGACTGGAAATGTGGGGATAGAAGGGAAGAGAAGAGATGAAGAGGTTAGAGGAACGATATGACAGATGCGCGCTAGGGATAAGAGTGAGAAAAGATTAAAGGACACCTGGATGTATGGTTGGTGGGGAAGCGCAGAGAAATAATTAGGTGCCAGAGCAAGAGGGAAAGAGTAAGCAAAACATGATCAAAGGAGGTAGAAGAAAGAAAAGGAAGAGCGATTGAGTCAGTGAAATGGGATGGAGGAAGAAGAAGGTAGTTCATTAGCAATGTGGGACGTAGGAAATGAAATTGGAGTGAAGTTCGAAAAGTTCGAGAAAGAAGATAAGGAAAGACAATAAATAGAAAGATCGGAAAAGATTGAGAAGTCAAAATATATTCAATGGTGGGACTACTAAAGTACTTAGGAAAGAGGCGAACGAGTAGGAGAAACGTTGGAACTTGTATAAGAAAGATATATGAGAGGTATGGAAGATGAAGGAAGCTGGCAAGAGAATGTGGTAATGATTTTAGAAGAGAGAGAACAGAGGAGGAGTGGTTGAGAGAAAAAAAGGGAGCAATAAAAAGGAAACGGAACTCACACAGAAAAATATTGGCAGCTTAAATTGTACAGTGAGATTAGATCAAACTTGAAGTTAAAAAAAAGCATCAATGTAGACATAGGGAATTAATGAATGCGAAGAAATCAGATAATTATTGTTCAATAATTATTAACTAATTTATATGATAGTCCGTAAGAAAAGCGTGAGAGGAGAAATTAGATTAAAAAATTGGAAATAATGATGATATAACTCGTCGAGAAAAAAGAGATATCCTAATTATTTCCTGATGTAGTAAGGCTGCACTCGGTAAATGATTGATATCAAAGTAGTTAGGCCATGGTTTCTCTAGCGAATATTAATTATTTTCTATGACTGCCTGTTGACTCAAGTCTTACGTTCCTAATAATAGAATGAGAACTCTATTAACGACGTTTGTTGAATTAGAAACGGCCTGTTCTCAATTAAGTGAAATGAAACATGTATCTGATAATATGTATCACCGAGCATTTGAATAAAACGTTAATTGATCAATGTCTTCAGAAATTAATTATCAATGCGAAATTCAAGCAAGCGGTTTCATAAACGTAAATTAAAAAAGATACACATTTTTTCTGAAATCGTTTATCAGTTCCTATTTCTGATTGAACACTTCCTCAAAAATCGTCTTCTTCCTCTCACAACTTATCCTCCCAACTTCCCCCAAACCCCTGTCTTCCTTTATTCTCATTTTGTAGGTACTTCTACCATTCCACCACCTTTCATTCCTCTCCTTATGCATCAGCCTTCAGATTGTCATTTTCTTCGTTCTTTACTTCCGTGTAGTCTCTCAGACAATGTTTGAGTCAATCCTGCCTTCTGTTTCTCAACTTACAGGCTCTGTTCTTCCCATCCAATTATTATCGGTCCCATTTCTCCAAATTCCCACATGCCACCCCCACTATCACTATCCTATTTTCTTCTTCCGCTCTTCAAACCTAAGTTTTTGAACCTTCACTATCATCCAACAATTACTAACATCTTACTTTTATTGGGTCATCCTCTTGTACCTTCCCTGTACCTCAGTTTCTTTGTCTCTCTTGTCTCTCGAAACTATCTGCACATTGTGACCCATCTCAAGCCTTTCTACAACTCCCAAACCTGCAAGTCTCTCTCTTCTGGAGTATATCTTCCTCCCAATTTCTTCTTGTCACTTATCCTCGTCATTTCCCTCCGCTATCACACATTTTCTTACTAACCTTTCCTCTGCTTTTTCTCTAAATCTACATATTTTTTCTCCTGTGTAAACACTCATTTTATATCTATCTTCTCAAATATTTTTTATACTAAGTGTGCCTGCATTTTCTCAACTCTGAGGTCCACTTTGAACATTTCTTGTTACCTCCTCAACCTCTTCATACTCTCTTCATCTTCAAATCTCTACACCGCGCAACATCACGCTTACATCCAGTGAATTAAAATCAATATTCATTTGAAATCGCCAATCAATACTCCTTCATAAATGCCCTAAAGTTCCTTTATGATCACGAATACTTCTTCTACTTCGCTCCTCACATATACGCTTTTACCATCATTTTTCTTGTTGCGAAAACCCAAGTAAACGAATGCCTTCACTTCTCGTACATTTTCACCCTTCCATTTCCATGCACGTTCTTTATTCTCTCTGCCCCCTTTCCCAAATCTTTAAATCTGCGACTTTTGCTTGCTAGCATTTGGCTCAGCAAATGATGTTGACTTCGTCCTTTGTCTGTCAATAAAACCTTTCTTCCCTCCCTATCTAGTCTTACCTTTTTTCGTTCAAGCGATAAGCCCTTTTATCCTTTCTTCCTCTTATCCTTTCTTCCTCTTATCCTCCTCCTCCTCCTCCTCCTCCTCCTCTTCCCTCTTCCCTCTTCTTCCCCTTTCTCCCCCCCTCCATCTCCCTCTCTATCTCACTCTCACTCTCACTCTTCCTCTACTTCTCCCTCTCACTGCGTTAGTTCAAATTTTGACCGCACATAAGCGATAGATGGCGTCATGTGATTCTGCGGTTTCTAATATCCCTTGTCCGAGCTTGGACCAGAATCGTAGGTTTTGTAACTGCTTGGACCAGAATTCCGACCGCACAGTGGGCCGGGAGACCCGAAATCTTGGCCAGAATTCAAAAAGTCTACGGATTCGGGGAAAAATTATTACTCACGGGTTTTTTGGGTCGCTGATTACGAATATGTAGGTAAAAATTCCAAATGGCGGACTCAATATGGCGGTGAAGATTCTGGAAAATATGTGCAATCAACTAAAAATAGTAACTATGGGGTTTTCGGGGTCGCTGATTACGAATAAGCAGTAAAAAATTCAAAATGCCGGACTCGATATGGTGGCGAAGATTTTGGAAAATATATGGAATCGACTAGAAAGAGTTACTCATCTGTTTTTGGGGTCGCTTATTATGGTTATGTAGTCACAAAAATTAAAATCCAAATTTTTCAAAAATTCGAGTCTCTCGCCTCTCACAAAATGAGGTGCTGGATTATTGAATTTTGCATAATGTGATCGACGACCAAGTAAATACTGCCTTTCTGCAAAAACAAGTCAGTGTCCTCTCTTTTGGAAAATTTGGACCTAACTGCAGACATTATTTCACTTTTAAGACACAAAAAATGCTGGCCAATCTGGTGATTGAGAGTTGCACTAACAATTTTACGCGGTAACATTTAACTATTTAACTGCATTGAAGGTTTTTAAACTGAATATTATGAGGAAAAGATAATACGATAGTAATTTGTATTTTTTTAAATTAATATTTTATTATCTATTACATAGGTAATTATTTACACTTTGTTTTGTATTACATATAAAACAATTTATAAATCAAGATTTCTTTCATTACATGTTTTCGAATAAATTATATCAAATTTCAAATTTATTGAACAATATATTATGATAATTCTAAATAATTATTATTGTTTTTAATAATAATATTTGAAAAAAATTCGTGTTGCTCTCATGTTAGTCACAGTTAATATTTTAAAATGTCAGTCATAGATGTTATTGGGTAGGCAAGTGCAGTAAATATCTCCAGCAGGTGGGAATAAATGAATGCGTATAGCTGCGATTAGCGCAAGTTTTTTTAATGAAAACGCGCAAAATGGCGCAAGTCAGGCTCAAAGTAGATATTCTAGTGAACAAAATGTCACCTCATTTTCCTCATTTGGGTGTGAAGCCTAGGTGTGCAGAGAAACGAAATGGCGCACACATAAAAAATATTACTTTATCCCTGAATAGATTGCAAAAAAAAATGTTGAACCTGTATATTTTCTGACAGACATCCCGCCTCTTTTGTGTTTTCTCAACATTGATTGGTGCAAAAATACGATCGAAAAAATTTACATGCTTTTCTAAGTTCAAGATATCATTTTGAAACAATGAAAGGTAATTGTAATTCAAGAAATCTGTTCGCTTTGGAGATATTTAAAATCAGAAATTTTTGTCTTTTTTCAAACGCTCATAACTTCAGAATGTGATCTCTGTCAGTTTTTGAGGAATGATTAGGAACGTACACCGTAACAACTGTAACAAGAAGAAATGTGAACTCTGGAGTTCGTGCATACGTTATTTTTTCTCAACATCTATGAATAGAAAATTCGGGCACTCTTCGCAGTGGGGTCGCCACATTAATAGAAAAATCGAAAAGAATGAGCGTTTTTCTCATAAATTCAGTTTGATGATTCGTTTTTGAAGATTTAACGAAGTTTAAAAAATTTTTGTTTTTATTTTCAAAACTTCATCCTTTAACGAATAATTTGTAAAAGAATACACGTTGATAGCATTAAAATCACTAGAGTTTTGAGTGTTTGAAAAAATGACAAAAATTACCAATTATCTTCCAAGCGTTTTGCATTCTTCAGAAATACTTATAGGAATCCTTTTTCAACGCCTAGGAAAACAAATACTGAAATTCACATCAAGATTCCTTACAATAGCCTAAATTCTTCATATGATTTGACATGGAATTTATTTCTCAATCGTCTCTCGGTGTAGAAGGCTGATTTCTGAGTAAAATATTTTTCCCCTAAAAAATTTGTGAATTTCCAACTGTAAAATATGAGAAAATTTTACATAACCATTCTACCTAACGAAATTAATACGATTTGGAACAAGAAATTTGAAACACAGTTTGTTGTTAATACAATATTTCTCAATTTCTTTTTATTGCATGAAAACTATTTAGTATCGCGGCTCAGTGGTTCAAAATCCCAAATTTCCGGTCATCACCCTTAAACATGTAATAATCGTGTTGAAAGGTACATATCCGGAAGTTTTCGGGGTCGCGCAATTCGGAAATGATATTGGTTTCCCAGAATTAAAAATGACGAAGACAAAATGGCGGCCTACTTGCATAAAAAAATTGAGGATGAAATGAAAATCAGCTTTTATTCACGCTTCCGGGGTCGCTGAATTCGAAAATGATATTTGTTTTTCAAAACTCAAAATAGCGGACACAAAATGGCGGCTTCATTTTCTAAAAGGCTCATGTTCCGAGTTCGACTCGAAGAATAAGGGAAATAACACGTAATATCATGTATTTCAATAAATTATATTCAAAAAATTTCCGGAAATTTATACTAATTTTACAGGTAGTTTATGGTGACTTACCATAAATTCCCGGGAATTTATGAAAATTTGGGATAATTTATACTAATTTTACAGGTAATTCATGGTAACTCATGGTAAATAACCTAGAATTGGAATTGAAAATTTCAGGAAATTTGTCAATTTTCTTTCGTAATTTCCACTTATTTCACAGGTAATTTCTGGTAACTTAAGTTGAAAACCTGAAATCCAATTTAAAAATTTCCACAGATTTCTAGAAATTTTCGGTAATTTACGGTGATTTGATGAATTTGTATAAAATAATTGAGGATTCGATTTTCCATTTTGGAAGAAGTTCAATACATTTGAAACATTAATTCTTATGTCCATTACAAGTAAATGAATATTTTTATAATAATTCCCGTGAATGATAATAAGTTGATTTACTCTTGCATTACGTCAAAACATTCGACGACTGGGATTAGTATCCACAGAATTTCTCCGTGCAAAAAAAGCTTAAAAGCTACCTCATAATTCCGCGTATCGCCCATGCGATGAGCCCCTCGCTATGCTCCACGCCAGGCACGTGAAACGGAGTGCCACACGCCTCAAAGAAGTCGTTTCCAAACGAAGACGGGCAAGTTAGGGTAGGAAATTTCAACGCCAATGCATTTGGAACACCTTCCCGTGTACAACACAGTAAGGATCGAAGTGGCCTCATGCGGCCCGGATAACTTATCCTTTATTGAATTTCGGAATTTTTACTGCGCGAAATAGGAAAAAGGGGCGTAAGCATTCCGACATCTCTCGCGGACACATGCATTAATATTTCCACTTCAAACTAAAATAGAAATATTCTACATTCCTTAACGATTAAAATCCATGAGGTCAGGAAATACTGGTCAACTTGCAACTGCTTCCTTACGATACTTACTTTCCACTCGGACGCGCGAGACTTTTCAGCTGCGTAACAAGACGTTAGAATTTGAGCATATACCTTGTCGGAACTAATAAATATGAAAATCTGCTCTTTTGGAATTTTCGACAGAAATGCACCTTCTATACGTACAGTGAATTTCATCTCGACCAGAAATTGTCGATTTTCGAGGTTTTGACCGGAAATTTGGGATTTTGAACCACTGTGCGCGTTTGAAAAAAGGCACGTGACCAACGCAGTTTCCTAACTGCCCAGCATACCTGCCATCTTCTGCGTACAAAAATGTATTTTTCACACTTGATTTACTTATTTCTCTAACGCAAAACACTTTATTGATAAATCTAATAACACCATGCACACTCATTATTCGTGGTATTCATTGAAAAATCTGTTTTTCTTCAATAATGATTTTTCGAACTAAATCATCTTCAATCTTCCTAAATGTTTGGATTTTTTATTTTTCAAGCATCTCTTTCATTAGATCACATGGAACGTAAGGCCACACGCGGAAAGCGTCACCATGAGGCATGAATCGTAAGATGGAAACTCTTAGCAATAAGGTCCGGCCAGCTTCTTTAGAGTCGGATAGGGCTGATCGGGGGTCAGGCGAGAATGTTAGTCTGTGACGTCTATGATTGTATTTCCTGCCTACTGTCAATGGTGAATTATCGATAACTATCGTTAAGCTCGTCAGTTATCGATAATTTACGATACCAACGCTTATCGATAGTTACCGATAATTATCGATGATTCCCATCCCTACACGTTTCGCCTTGTGTCCGAACCTTCTCTAACATATCCGGAGAAATTCACTGGAAAGTTCTTAGTGTGTGGTGTAGATCAAAATTCGCAAGATATTGTATTACGCATCACTTGAACGGCCTTATACATTCCTCTATACCCATTTTCTCATTTAACCCAGCCAGGGGTAAAACCGGTCCATAATTGTGGTACCCCCATGCGTCTAACAAAACGTTCGGTTAGATCAGGATGAATCTTAACATAAACAATGTTTGGGAGACCGCGTACTCGATCTATACTTTCGATGGTAAGAGCTGCTTTATAAATCTTGTTGCCATCTCTTATAAAGCAGTGGGAATCTTCATCACCTTGGAACTCAACGAGAATTTCAGAAGATCCGATAATTGAAGTTAAATGTTTGCTATAAGTCAAATGCCGCAAGTATACATAAACGCGCTCTGGTACAAGTTTTTTATCTTTACCGTTTACCCAGGTAGGAATTTCTTTACTTCGAACGACATACAGATATCCACGTTCAACGAAGGTGGCATTCCTCATCACAATATAGATGCGGCTGAAATGAGCAATGCTAATATGTTCGTCTGTTGATTCACTTCCAAATTCCATAGCATCTGTTTTTACAAAAAAAGAAAAAGTTATCATTATTGTTGGTATTATTGGACTATGAGGCCGAGTGCCTTCCAAGGTAAGCGTAATTTGTTTTGCTGCTGTCTCGTTTTATTGACGAGAAACAAGAAATGGATATGAAAAGAGTTGGAAATGGAATGGTCATGGAAAAGTTTGAGCAAAGAATGTGAAGGAGAAAAGAGCAGGGATAGATAGTAGATCGGTCTTGGAATTAATTTCGTGTTTTTTGTGAAAAGAAAAAAATCCTGATTTAATTTCTATTCTTAATCTTAATCACTATTTTGCATGTAGATTGGGATGCTAGTCATCTTCCTGCAATACTTTGGAACTTTGCTGTTTACAGCACACATATTCATGACTCCACACATCCTCTCTTATGTACGGAATGAGCAAGCTCTAGAATGTAGGATCAAAACGAACATTCATATTACAGAACGTATTTGGTAACATGATTCAGAAGGATGCGCTAAACAACTCAGATAGTAAGGTTTGTAGAAGACTTAGGGGAAGGGGTTGATTGAAATCTTATGCCTGACTGAGGGTGCAATTTTCCTCCAAATCGACGATGTCGTACATGCTCAACTTCTAGGGTGAATATCTGAGCAGAAACTTCATTAGAGACTTCCAAAAGCAAACGTTCGAATATTCCGCTTATTCTTCAATAAACCCACCTATCTTATCGTTAATTTGATGGATGAGCGAAAGAGAATTAACATAAAAAAAAGAAAGGAGTACTTGCATGTTAGTGGCAGTAGTGGAGTGTGCTAGTTGACAAATGGTGACAAAGTTTAACGGAATTTGTGCTGGAGGTGGGAATAGAGGGTGAGATTGGAAGCTCAGGCGGTGAGCAAGGGTTCGGAAGGTGAGTCGAGGGTAGAAGAAGTTCTTGATTTGTAGGAAGGATGAAGTAAGGTGAAAAAAGAAAAGTGAGGTAGAGTTGCTAGGGTAGAGTAATGAAGGGAATGAGATGATTATAAAAATAGAGGGATATTGCAGTAAAGCGGGAACGGAGTAGAGAGACACCTACAAGAATGGGAGAGAAGCTGGACAAGGAGACTATAGAGTTGCTAATTTCAGGAATCAGGGCGTTTAGGAAGGAAGTGAAGGGTATGAGAGAGGACTAACGATTAGGGAAGAGAAATGGGTTAAAAAGATAAAAGATCTAAGGGAGAAAGTCTAAAGTTTAGAGACAGTGACCGTGTTGGTAGGGAAAGAAAAAGATGAGATAAAACAGATGGAAGAGGATATTAAGGTATGCATGGAAAGGGCTGACAAAAGGTTCGTGGAGGTAGAGGTTGGTTTAGATGTGAGAGAAGGTTGTAGGGTGGCAGAAGCGCAAAAATGTATTTGGGACAAGGTAGAGAGCATGATTGAGGAGAAAGTGGAAGGGCGTGGTAACGAGAAAGGAGAGGTTGTGACGAGAGGATGGGGAGAAGAGAGGAGTGTAGAAGAAATAATATCGTAATAAGAGGGCTGAAGTTGAGGAGCGGAGAAAAACGGAAGGGATTGATGGGGAGTGGAAGCGCTGCTACAAGGCATAGGGGAGTTTCAGGGCAAAATGGCTCAAGTGAGGCTAGAGGGGAAAGAGGGGAAAGAAGTAGCGGTGGTGGAGTTGGAGAACTAGAAGGATAAGTTGGAGGTGATGCAAAGTAAAAGCAGTATTAAGGATAAGAAGGTATACATCGATCACGATCTGACGTGGAAAGAGAGAGAAATTCAGAGACTGCTGAATGACAGAGCTAGGAGGGAGAGGAGGAAAGGTATAGCGGCGGGGGTAGGATATCAGTGAATAAAAATAGAGGAGAATATGGTAGTTTGGGATGGGGAGAACGAGAGTTAAAAAGAAAGATGAGGACTTTTAGGGGTTGGTGAAGGGATTTGATGTTTTCGACTAGTAGGAACGTGGGTAGAGGACAATGAATGGAGCAGGATAGAACCGAGGGAGGATTATAACGGGGATCAAAGAGGGTTTTGAAGGAGAAACTCGCGGTGGTCGCAAAAGGCAGGGGTGCAAATGAGGGCTCTTGAGAAAAGGGGGAGTACGTACAAGTTTTTGACGGGATGAGATAGAAAGAATTAAAGGAAGGATGGAAGAAGTCAAAGGTAAGAGAGCGAAGGGGATGGTTTTACTGGGGGGTGATTTCAATGCGAGAATGAGGAAAGAAAGGTGTTTCTACATGGATAGTGGAAGTTTAGGATATAGGTCAAAGGAAACGGTTGTAAATAAGGGAGGGGATATTTTAAGAGACTGGATGGTGGATAGAGGGTGGACGGCAGCGAATGGTATGTTAGCAGGGGACGAACACGGAGAGTACACGTATGTGAGCAAGATGGGGATATCAGTGATAGACTATGTGGTCATGAATATGCAAGGGTGGGATGAGATGGAGAGAATCATAGTAGAAGGAAGGATAGATTGAGAACATCAGCTATCAGTCTTGTGGATAAGAGGAAGAGGCTGCGGAAGGCAAGGAGAAGAAGTTTCGATGAGGAAGAGAGAGATATAGACGGGGGAGGGAGGGGGGGGGGACTGTAGAGAAATACCGAGAGCAGTTAGGAGAAGTTTCGGAAGGAAGCTGGTGGAAGAGATATGAGAGCATCTGAAAGTGAAGGGGGAAAAGTTTGTGCAAAGAAAAGATAAAGAAAGAAGAAAAAGGGAATAATGAAACGGTGGTGAGATGGGAATTCAAAAGGATGAAGAGGAGGGTTAAAAAGAAGTACAAGAAATGGAATAAGGGAAGCACGAAGAGAGAGGAGTGCGCAGAAATGAGGAAGGAATTTAGGTTGATGTGTTAAAGAAAAGAGCAAGGGAGAGAGAAAGTTCTTGAAGAAGAATAGGGAAGTGGGGTTGATAGTCGGAAATGTTGCGCAATCTGAATGAGACCTTTATAACGCTACCTTCTACTTGTTAGTATACATCTGGAATTTTACAACGATCTTGTTTGATTGATAAATAAAGGAAGGTAAAGATGAACCAATGCGTAAATGCGTTACTTCTATCAATAGACTCTAACCCAATTTCAAGAACTCCTAATGATGCATCTTCTTTGTTCTAATAAAGCTTATTAAACTAAATCACTTATGGATGAAGAAGTCGACAAAATGATCAATTTTGGTTTTTTTTCTCCATCTGTTTGATAGCTAAAAACATGATTCGTTATACTCAGGAAGAAGTCCGCAATGATGAGCAATGTGAATAATGAATTAAATTAAACATACTGGTAAGATTGATTGACACCATGCAGGTTATTAGTAGAATAATCATCTTCATTTCTTTAAGATGTAGACTGTGATGGTGCATTGAAATCTTATACTGGAAGATCTCCGTGAACGAAAACTGGAAATTTTTTGAAAAACATTCACTCATATACTAGCTAGTACTTCGTAAGAGTGCTTCAACTCTTAACCAAAACAAATTGGAGTGCAAGGTCTGTTTATTCAATGTCTTGAAATTTTTCATGATCACAAGATTGATTACTCTTTGGGCCTTTGGACTTTTTATGAAAGAAAGTTTACCTTTCTACCTGTGCTTATCTGATCCATTCTTACGAAGTTCCAATGCGTATCTTCAAGCAATATTCTTGATCTTAATAAAGTAAAAGTCAATATTCTGGAACATTGTCCTAGTTTATGAAACATATGATAATATTCTAAACTACAAATAATTTTCAACTCATTTAGTATTCATATTATTTTATTTATGATTTCTAACAACTAATTAATTGGATAAATTAATTTTATTGCTGCATATATCTTAAAATGCAGAAAGAAAAAAATTAGATTGAATGCCCGTGTCAGGTTGCATGAAAAAAATGTCTTTTGGAGTAAAACAGTGACGTATGTAATTGCTAATCTCTTAACTTTTTGAACTATACATATATGATTGAAAGATACTTGAAACATTTTTAACAAAAGCTTGACTTATTATTTACCTACTGATAACAAATTTCAAGTAGTTTGATAAAGCATTGATTTTTATTGAGGTGTTTCATAATAGGTACACACATTTTTGAATTGTTTGTATTAATAAAAAAGTATATTCAATGTTCAATGCCCCTGAACATTAATTTTTCCATGTGGTCCGTAATTATAAAACAGCAACTTGTGAGACTAATTATTATTTGATTTCTTGTCAATAATTGTTAATTATTCATAAAAAAGTAACATGAAGGTTGATACAGTATAAGTTTCCATAAATTTCAATTTGGGTGGGTACATAGATTTGGAGATTTCATAGAAATAAAAAACTAACATTAAAATATCGTAAACTGCATAATAAATATTGTGAGGTTCCTTTACCCCTTACGTAATGAAGTTCTTCATTCACCTGAGGTTGCCTTGTGTTTCGCAATATGAGGTGCTTTATGTTCGTGAGGTACCTTTGTGTCACACATTATGAGGTGTTATCTCATTGTTATCTCATTGATATCTCATTGTCATGAGATAACCTTGACTTATACGTTAAAGGATTCTTTATTTATCTAAGGTTGCCTTGCCTCTTACG